>PVKH010026303.1:0-13239 GCA_004027955.1 Chaetophractus vellerosus | reverse complement strand
AAACTTTTATCTTATTTATTTATAAAGGGTATTTTATTTTATTAAATAAATACCCTTTATAAAAGCCAACAGATTTCTGGTGCTTTGCATCAGCACCACTTTGGCTGACTAATATATCATCTATTTCCTTCCTCCTGTTTTTCCCAACTGTGTAGCAGGAAAACTGACAAAAACAAAATTCACCTTCTCAAGTGGAAGTGGAGATAGAACTCAAACTGATTTGATAGATTGAATTATGTACCCCAATTTATGCATGCTCTTAAACTTACTCTGCATTCTTGTGTGAGTAAACTGATTGTGAAGAGGAACTCATGAAGATGTTATTTTTAGTTAAGACATGGTCCAACTAAATAAGGATTTCTGGAGCCCTTTATAAGATGAAGACATTTAGACACAGTTTGAGAAAGCCACAGATGTTTTGGATATTATGTGGAAGCTCTTTGGTTGATGAGACGCAGCACAGATCGAATACATAACAGGACAGCTTTGTTAGATCAAAAGCCCTAGAGGGGAAGAGGGGAGAATGAGGGCAGCAGAGGGGCATGGACCTAGGCTCCTGCAAGGGTCCATGAAGGAGGGGAGGGGAAGAAGCAAGTGTGAGTCTCTGGCTCTTGCCTTTATTTTGACCCAGATGGGAGGGGTAGGGCTTTCTCAAGGATACTTGGGATTGGAAGTTTCAAACTATGGGGCAGGAAAAGCAGAAGTGACAAGAGTTGAGGACAACTTCTTATCATCCAAGCCAGATGGAGATAGAGGCCTTGCTAGTAAATTATGAGCACGAAAGGGCAGGGGCCATTTGGAAAAGAACTGGCAAGGGTTATTCAGAGAAAAAGTGGCAGGTGGCTCTTGTCATCCAAACCATATGGAAGTACAGGCCCTGTTAGTCACGGTTACACCCAGGGCAGGACCAACTGGGGTGGTCACTCAAAGGAAACTTAATATGAAGCCAGGATGATGAGGAAACTAAATTTATTTTATGCCATTACAATGAGAAGGAGCCAGAAACCAGAAGTCAGCAGGAACTGGAAGAGAATGGATGTGATGGGAAAGTCAAGGAACCCAAGGATTCCTGGCAAACTAGGACCAAAAAGCTACCGACCTCAGGAGAAAGCGTTTACATACAAACAGATCTTTCATCTGATCTTTTGTATGAAAAATCAGAACAATACATACATCTTTGCCCGCCTGCCAATGTATAAGTTGGAAAAACAGTGACCACATGTTTGCATCTTGAAAGGACATGCTTTTACGTCTGTGCTTTCATGTATATGTGTAGGGGGTGTACACATTTGTGCAGGAGATGTGGGGAGTGAGAGACAGAGACAGAGAAAGAAGGGGGGAAGCGATGTATTCTAACCCATCTTTTTAAAAAAATCTCATCAGCTCTAACAGTGGAGAAGAGAATATAAACCTAAGGTTATTTATATTAATAAGCAGGCACTATTTCTTTTTAATAGTTCACATGGACAATGTAATTGTGCTCTTGAAATGCAAGAATGTGAAATTCTAGATATTTAAAATGAAACATCCTTGAATTTTTTTTCCAGGTGAAACGCTCAACAATTTTCAAAGAAATAGAGGACACTAAAAATAAAACAAATCTTTTACAAGACAAAATAACTCAATTGGATCAGGAATTGGAATCGAAAGAAGAGGAAAAAAACAATTTGGAGAAGATACTTGAAACTTTAAGGTAAGTACTTAAAATTTATCAACATATTAAGTATTTAGTATATTATTTATAAAAGAATTAAAATCAAATTTTCATATTTAAAATTATTCTTAAAATGGACCATATTTTCTATCATAACTTTATGTGGAATGCACATGTGATTTTGATACTCTTGATTTACAAAAGCATAATCCTCAAGTGCTTTCATTCTTCATTACTCCCCTCGGTTATTATTATTTGAATAACCTGGAATGGTTTTCCTTCTCTAAATATCTGAACTTTTCTTCTTTATAATATTCCTTATCTTTTCCACCAATTCCAGTATTTCTCACTTGCATGCCATATTTATTAATTTATTGTTTTCATCCAACATTTTTTGATAACAGTTTTGAGCTAAAAGCATAGAAATAGGTCTTCTACAAAACCTCATGTGATTTATGTGCACTTCTAATTTTCAGTAGCCTCATACACTGTCTTGGTGTAAGAGTAACCCCACCAGTCAGGGGCACACCTGAACAGTGTAAGGCCCTTTGCTAAGGTGCAGAGGGCCTCCCATAAACCCTCACTTAGAGCTTACTCTTCCTTTACTCCTCTTGGTTATTACTTCCTATTTTATAACACATTAAGAACAGGGCTGGGATGACTATCAGAGGAATATGCATTGGTCAGATGTAAAATCATAGTTTGATCAGGCATGGAAAACTAATATAAGCATTATGAAAATTGTAGCTCTTGAATGAATCACAATGACAGAAATACAGCTATGCTCAGCCAGATGCCATATGCCTTAATGGATTCAAGTCAATACATTCAACCACAGGGTAAAATTTTACTTTCAAAATAATTAAACAGTTTTACCTGAAAAGGGCTGAATTATATTCAGTATATCATATAATAAATCAAGGAAACATATAATTTACTTTGGAATATACTTTATCCACATTATTTAAAATCTGGCCAGAACATTTCAGAGTTCAAAGATATAAACCTAAAATAATGATTTACCCTAAAGTTATAGAGACCTAATTCAGGAGCTGATGGAAATTGTTTTTCTTCAGGAGTCTGATCTTTTCAATTCTAATGTCTTCTTCCACACTGTGGCTGGATTGTATTGCCTTTCAGAGAAGAGTGATGTCTCTAAACCTGACAAAACTCTGCCTTCCCATACTAAAAGGGGAAAAAGAATAAATTGATATTGTGGTATTACTTAAAATCTATTAATTCACAGTGATGATGGATAATGTCAAGCTTACATCGAAAGGGGTCCTAATTTACAAAGAGAATTTGCTGGGCAAGCTATGTACCTTATCTCACTTAATTCCCACTGCGAATTCTTAAGTTATGTAATATTTCCATAGGAATGCTGAGGAAACAGAGGCTCTTAGAAATTTAATGGTTGCTTTAAGATCTCACAGTTAATTAGTGGTAGAGCTAGCTGCGATTTAGGACTGTTTTGTTTCAAATTGTGTGCTTTTTCTACTTTATGTACTGAATTCCTGAACTAGGATTGGATAGCAAGATTACTGCAGATAAATTGTGTTAAGAATAATCTACTGGTATTATAAATAGGTGACCATATCAAGTTAATAATTATTTATTGAGAATGCATAGTATATGTGGAGCAGGGCACCAAGAGAGACAAAGAAATGGCAGCTGGGAAAGTGCACCTAAAATTGTCTGAAGAACTTTCTAGAAGGGCAAACCTGTCACATACAAATAGATGAAAATATCATGATAAAAATGGAGTCAAAGCTGCCCTTGGCTCTTACAACCGTTTCTTAACTAGGAAATGGAAGGATTCAAAACCAGATGCACAAGCCTTCCAAGTTTGTTCTTTTAATCACTTTGGGAAAGTAAACATTATTTGCATGCATTTATATACAGATCTACTATATATACACACATATTCTATGTAAATATGTGTGTATATATATATATGATATATAAATGCTCCAATGAATATAATATAATCTCAAAATATTTTGAGTAGAGAACAGAGTAATGTGGTCAACATATAGTGAGAGTAATGTTTGCTGGAGCATTGTGAAAGCCTTATGTTTTTGGTCATACCAGCCTTTCCTGTGCTAATTTAATTGTTTCCCTATGCGCCACAGTATGAAAATTTGTGAATACTTGGATAGAACATCACGTAGAATTCTGTATGCTGCAAGAATTAAGAAGTGGGACAAAAGCAAACAAAGGCTTTAGAGCAAGACAGAACTGGGTTTACATTCTGCTTCTGCCATATATTATCTGTGTTTGCCCAAACTACTTAATTATGCTGAAGTTTAAGGCTCCTCATCTGTAAATGGCTATAATTATGATTACTTCATAGAGTTGTTGTATTAAATGAGATATTGTATTCAAAGAACCGTAATATATTAACTCCTCAAAACATATTAGTCCTACTGCCTCTATAGCTTGTTGTGCAAATGATTCAATTTTCTATACCAACAGATAGGACAACTATGTGAGTGACCTAAGACCGTGTTAAGCCTTTGGCAGCTAGGCTAATTCTGGACTCTGGGTTGCTATTTGTATTAGTAGTCAGGATTCTCCAGAGAAATTTACACAGTATATTTATATTCATATTCAAACTCATATTCATATTCATTTATAAAGATATTTATTTTAAGGGAATGGCTCACAAGATTGTGGAGACTGGTAATCTGAAATTTATAGGGCTGGCTGGCAGGCTGGCAATTCTGGAAGGGGTAACTAACGTTGCAGTCTTGAATCCGAAATCTGTAGGGGTGGCCAGCACATTGGAAACTCAGAGGGGAAATGCTGGTATAGTCTTGAGGCAGAAAGTCTTCTTTTTTCTGGAAATCTCAATTCCCTGCCTTTAATACCTTCAACTGATTGCTAATGTTAATACCTTCATAGCAACATCTAGGCCTGTGTTTGGCAGAACAACTGGAGACCATAAGTTAGCCTAGTTGACACATAAAATTCACTATCTCACTGCTCAACTATGGCAATTAATTTTTAAGCATGTTTGTTTTTGTTAGTATTATTTTAGTCACTTCTTTGAAACTTTTACTATCAGTATTACCCTTGATAGAAATATCTACTAATTCCACCATTAAAAAATTCTTATTTTACCTCTATATCATGATGCATTTAGCTGCACATGACACAAAGCATCCTTCTCACTAGTCCCTCCCCAACACAACACACATTCACACACCAGCTTAAACAACAGGGACATGTGTCATCTTATGTAACAGGAAGCCCATGGGTAGGGCAAGCTGCAGGGTTCGCTGATTCAGCAGCACAACACTAGGGACTCTTTTTTTTCACTTTTCTTTGTCTGTTGTCAACAAATCTGAAAACATGACTCCCTGTTCATGTTCAAGGGATGTGAGCATCTTCTTTACATGGAATGAAGCCCATTCCTTTCATTTTACTGTGCCATCTTAGAATATATATTCACTCCTGGGCCATCAGCCATGTGCTGATGGGCTTAGCTTAATCAGAGTTTATCCCTGTAGCTTCATGGCTGCATGGAGGCGAGGGTCTGTTAGAATAACCAGATGACAGAAGGATGCTGGTTAGGCAACCAAGATAATCCACTAAAGTTCTCCATGGATTTTCTTCTGCCTGGAACATTTAGATGTAGCTATATGGAGGTAGTGGCCTTTGGAAGGGCTTAGGAAATTTTTTCACGGCCCTTCAGCTCTAAGATTTTTCCATATTTTTTTAATGTATCTTAAACTTATCTGGAAAAATACAATGCAAACTGATTAGTGGCAAATGCAATGCTTTCTGTATAGGGAGAAATTCATAACTGCGAGATATAAAAAGGAACATGCACAAGCTGTGTTTGATCATTATAAGAGTGAGAAGAAAGCCTGTGAAGAGAGACTCTATGAGGAACAACAGAGATTTAGAGTGCTCCATATCATGAGGCAAAAGACTCTGGCAGATATTAAAGTGAGTATTATTTTTAGACTGTTATCAAATGAAAGAAATACAATGATAGACCAATTAGCTAGTTTATGGCACTCGTTTTTAATTCATAAATGTATTAGCATAATAAACATATAGCTTTTCATTTTTTCTTCTAAGTAATTATAATATGTATGTGAATATGTAGCATACAGTATATTACATTTCAAAGTATTTTATGTATACTCTCATTTTATTATTGTACCTTGTCTTATTTTGAAACCTGCATTTAAGGATGTAGGTTATATTTTCCAGAATCATTTTTCTGTTTTAATGGAAGATGTGAGAATGGTAATTTTTATTTCTGAAAAAAAAAAAAAACTTTGAATTTTTAACCAAACTACTTTTTTGAAAAATTAGTCTATTTCATGTTCTTTTCTTTTAGAAAAATTTTGCATAATGTTTTAATTGCACTGTAAATTTGCTAGTTAGAAATGGAAATTCTATGAAAAAGTGTGACTGTTTAGATGAGAATATTTAGCAATCAATTTTTATAAAGCTATACATATTCAACTTTTGTATAAAATATAATCAAGTTATATATATTTTAGTTAAACTATTATTATCACATTTTTCATTTTGCAATAGTTTTCATTAATTTTAATTGCAATGAATAATAATACCCTAGATTTTTATTTTATTTCAAAATAGTGCTTAATTTTGAGAGAATGGGAATTTTTTTCCTACTTCCCATTCTTTGATCCTGTAATTTATATATTTATGAGTTAGTCTTCTTTCTGCCTTTTCTACATTTTCAAGACAATGCTAGTAATTAAAGGAGAAGGATTAATTTGGAACAAATATACACTGGGTAAACAAATGTTTGAGTGGATGAATATATACCATCTTTAATTTTCTATTGTTTTGATTTGTCCTGTAAGGAAGTTATTAATAAAATAAAAGAATAAAACTTTTAGTAATAATTGTGCGAAGTAACAGTCTTCCATTTTAAATGTGGCCATGACATAGAAAAAAATGTGTGTGTGTATATATATATATATATATTTTTTTTTTTTGGTTTAGAAATATGGAAATAATTGGTGCCATCTAGTGGCAATAAATGATGCCTCCTTTTGTAGTTGTTCCTGGAAATTTAAATTTAAGGGCTGAGTCTCAGATATGTGAAGTATGAATAGACTGAGAAATTTTGACTCAAATGCACCCCTCAAAATGAAGAGGCATAAATTACTTACTGTCTTAAGCATCATTCCCTGCATTATATTTTATCACAGCAGTGGAATTAGTTGTTTGAGTTCAACCACATTTCCAATCATGTTGGTGCTGAGAACACAGTGGGATCTCAATAACCATTCATTGACTGGCATTTCAGCACTTTAATGGAACAATGATAATTAGTGAAATGGCAAGATATGGTCAGCAGGAAAGAGACGAATAAAAATCCTGTATAACCAGTCTTTAAGTAATTGAGATTTGTATTTCTTTTTGTCAGAAAGTTTGTCCCTGCCTTCCCATTCTGAAGTGTATACATCCCAACCCCTTGAACACATCATGTTTCATTTTCTTTCTTAGCACTAATCTGGACCTGAAGTTGTGGGGTTTTTTATCCATTTATTTTTACTTGTTTATCTGCCTTGCGCCTGCTATACTGTTTTCTCTAGGGACAAGGAATATTCTGTTTCATTCTTCTCTGTATCCCAGAAGCTCAAAACTATGCCTGGCACTGAGGAGACATTCAGTAAATACTTGCTGAAAAAATTAATGGATGTATGGAAGGATGAATAAATACTTTTTAAAAATAATTTTGCCATCTCCATCTCTCTCTCTCTGTCTCTCTCTCTCTCCTTCCCTCCCTTTCTCTCTATCCCTCTCTGTCTCTCTGTCTCCCTGAGACATGAGAAATTTTCTTCAGTCTGGTCCCTCTAGGTCAATATAGTTAACTAGTCTATTGCTTTCTACCAATTAAGGGCTCTTTTAAATACGTCAAAGTTATGCTTTTTAAATAACCTTGAATTTATATAAAATTGCCTCATCAGTTGCTTGGAAAGCTCTTTGTTATGCATTCACTTTTGTGGTGTGAGTTTGAACAGGCAGGGTCTAGACATTGCTGACTCATCCTTAGTGACACTATTTACATATGATTATTATCAGGTGTTGGTGACTTAAATAGTGGAAAGATAATACGATTCCTGATAACAGACCTGTTCCCATTCCTGTCTAGAAATCGTATGAAATCGGTAAATATGCACATAATGTAAAGCATTCCCAGAAAAAAACAAACCACACTAAAGCATCATTATAAAAATGGTGTTACAAATCTGGAGTGTCCCCTCTGGGCAAAAGAATTGATCACAATTATGGATCATCTGAAGGAATTACTTAATAAAAGACTATAAAAGCCACAATAGAATTAATTGAGGATGTGAGAAAGCACAGCGTAGAATTAGAAATACACAGTTAATAAAATAGTTTAAGAAAAAACATATGCAAATTTCAGAAAACATATGACATGGTTCTGGAGTTAAAATTAGTCTCTCTTTAGTGAGAAATTCTATATCATGTCTTAAATGGTAGGTTCTTTATTCCATGGTACTTTCCTTAACTAGAATTTACAAATGCTTTTGCTTGAATTTCAAACTTTCAGCATGTTCATCAGTTAGAATACCATAGCTCTAGCTAATGATTTTCCTCTTTGCTTTGCAAAGACCCATACAAAACTGGAATTTATAGCATTTTAATCTGTAATGCACCATCCTCCAAAAGTCCCACTGTCTTTTCTATATCAATGTCTTTTATTTTGTATTCTTTCTGTGGTTTTGTTTTCTTTCCTATAATGTAGTTTGTGATATGAGAGGGTTACAATGAGCTAGAGTAGATTTTGATAAACAGAACAATTTCCAGATTTAGTTCTATCAGAGATAATCTCCCAATACTTTGTAGAGTGTATTTGCTTTTTTTTTTTTTCATAATTTCTACATTTGGGAAATATATCTTCTCTCAACTACAACAGTTCCAAACTTGGCTATTAAATAATTTCTTGACCTTTTTATGAGAGAAAATTCTTAGCTTAATATAGAGACAGCCAGTCTCTACATCACTGGACAACCAGATGCTGGGATAGTGAAAATAAGAAACAACTTTCATCTTTCATATAATGTTAAAGATTATTATAATTTTAAAGATTATCCTCCTATAGGTCACTCATCATTTCTTCATTCACACAACTATTTTCTGAGTACTATTATGTTCAATGCACTCAACATTGGATTAACAAAATCCTGACATCAACTTTTAAAATGCAAATTGCAGGGCTATAGAACATGTGAAAAACAGACATGAATATTGTGACAAAATGAAGTTATGTGCAATACGTTGTGTCCTTAGTTCACTGACCTGATACATTACAGACTCATATTAATGAAAATATCACAGAATCTGTGGTTTCACATAATGGGAAAGGAATGTGAGAAAAACCTAGAAACATTTAAAGGAACTGACCAATGATTTTCCTGGGCAAAGATAATTTGCCTTAATGATAACCTCCTGCCACCAGAGACTTTTACACACAGCATTCAATCAAACAAATTAGAAATATTGTTTGCATATTTAATAATTCTCTTAAAAACACTGTTGATAGTATATTAGCCGTCAATATTTCTTATACATAGACCCAATGCTGCAGTGATCTTAGTACTTAGATATCAGGAGAGAGAAATCAGAAGGCTGGAGCATGGGCATGGGTGAATCCCAAATATAAATTTATTATATTTTTAATATTTGATTAAAGCATGATCCGTTAAACAAGGAAAAACTCATTTTGCATCTCTTTCTAACTTTGTGTAGATTTTGGTCAACAGAATAATTTCCAGATTGAGTTCTATCAAAGATTTTCTCCCAATACTTTGTAGAGTGTATTTGCTTTTATTTTGTATTTGCCACACCTTGCTGATATGGCCTACAATTATTGCTAATACTGTGTTATAGCACTGTATATGAATTTTTTGTTGTTGTTGCATATCCCCCCTTTCTGCTTGTTCTTGCTGTGTTCATTTTTTTTTTTTTTCATTCTTCTGTGTCTGCCTTGTCTCCCCCCGTTGCGGCAATGTGCCGAGTCATCTCACCGTGCAGGCGGCTTGCCCCGCTCGCGGGCGGCTCTGCTCTGCTCGTGGGCAGCTCTGCTCTGTTCGTGGGCAACTTGCCCTGCCCGTGGCGGCTTTTTGCCCTGCCCATGGCGGTTTTTTGCCCTGCCCGTGGCGGCTTTTTGCCCTGCCTGTGGTGGCTTTTTTGCCCTGCCCACGGCGGCTCTGCCCTGCCCATGGTGGCTTGCTCTCTCAAGGCGGTCTGCCTGCTCGGAGAGGCCCCAGGAACCAAACCCGGGGCCTCCCATGTGGTGAACCGGCGCCCTATCCACTGGGCTACAGCGGGCTCTCTGTATATGAATTTTGAATAACCTCTTTTGTATTTTTTTTTTTTTTTTGGCCTGGCAATCAGCCACCATTTTTAGCTTTCTTTTTTTTTTTTTTAAACTATCTGGAGGCATATATGGCAATCATTTGGCTGTAATTAACTTCAGTTTTTTTATTTATTGGTATATTTACTAGCTAATTGTGACAATACTCTATAAATATAATTTTGACATTTTTATTATTTTAGTCAGATAATGTTAATTTCACAATGGGTTGAACTTTTGATATGCTATTTCTCACTACAGAGATACAGTATAAATATATAAGTTTTCTCTTTTCATCAGTGAAGTGCATTTACTGTATTCTGAGTTTCCAAACATCCAATGATATTCTTAAATATATCTTAATTGGATACAATTATTAAAATTTTAATACATTGCTGAATTCAATTTGTTACCATTTAATTTTAATTTAGAACATCTATTGGTCTGCAGTTCTATTTTGTACTTTGTTGAAGATATTGGTATCAGATTGTTTTAAAAATGAAGGAAAAGGCTTTTTTTCTTTTTTCTCATATTAAATAATATGGGGCATTTCAGGTCATTAAAGGTTTGAGAAAATTCTTCCAAGATACTATCAAGTTCTGTGAAAGGTCTGAAATGTTACCTTACTTGTAAGCTAACATGGTAACTTGCCACATTTGCACAGATGTTGGCAGAAGACGTGAGACTATTGGGTGAAAGACAAAGACCTTTATTACTCACTACATAGCAGGCAGCATGAGCTTCATGTTCACATTGGTTCCCCTTGCCCCAAAGATTAATGTGTGACGCAGCCCAGGTGTGTGCTCCAAACCCAGTGGATTTTATCACAGCTGATGAACTCTGGACTTAGGAAATCCTCAATTTTATAAGGGAGCTGCTAGAAAACTTGCTCAACATTTGCCCTGGAGGGAGATATTATGTTTGCTGTACAAACATCTTGAAAAGGTAGTCCTGGATAAAAGCTGGCACAAAAAGTGTAGAAGCATCATGGCAAATTGCACCCTAACAGATATTATCTGAATCTGGCTCACATCTAAAGAGAAACATTTTAACAATTTACTCAATTTCTTCTTTAGTTTCTGCATAATTAATGTTTTTTTAATTCTTGAGTCGATATTGGAAAGCTATATTTTTCTAGAAAAGATAATTTTAAGAAAGTTTTCATCTATATTATCATATTGTTGTATAAAGCATATTTTTTTAATCTCTTCCCATTCTGTAGTTTTACTACTTTTCTTGTGTATTAGTTTTTATTTTAAAAAACTTTAGCCTTGCTAAAAGTTTGCCTTTTGATTGTTTTTCTTCACACTCCAAACTCTGATGCATTTATGAGGATTAGCTTGGTTTTTAATTAATTGATTTTATCTTTTTTCATTATTAATTATTTCCTTTGATTTTCATAATCTTTTTTCATTTGCTTTTTTCTTTTTTGACACTTGAATTGTCTATTCTGGTTCATTCTTTTTTATTTAATAATGAAAAATAAACTTTTAAGTTTACCACATATCTCCTGAATGAGATTTTGACACTTTTAATATATAGTGTTCTCATTTAAAGATTTTACTTTTACACTGACCCAATCACAATCTAGGAATTTTAGCTGCCTAAATTCCTTTTAAGTTAAAAAAAATACATAACTAAATAATAGAAATCATTATTTAGACTTTTTCTTCTCCAAGTGGTTGGGAGCAATGGGTAGTGGATGTTGTTTAACTTTCAATTAAATGGTCTTTGTTTAATTTGCATGTGCTCAACAAATATAATCACTGCATTTTTTTGCTCAATAAATAATTATTGAGCAAATAAATTAATGAAATGAGTAAAAAAGTATACTTTTCACATAAAAAAGTCCTTTTATTTCAGTCTACTTCATCTGCTCTAGACTATTAGTGATATATTGAAATTACCCACACAAATTATTTCTGTGAGTTTTGCCTTATGTATTTGTAGGTCATGTTATTCAGTGCATACAGTCTTTTGATTATTAAATGATTATTAAATGATCATTTTTGAATGTAATTTTTAAATAAAGTGGCAGTTTGCTCCAGCATAATTTTTTAAAGTTAACATTATCAACTTTTCTGTATTAGACTAATTCTGCATTCTATTTTCAACTGTTCTGGCTTAGTTTTTAGATAAGCCTTCTGTAAGCATTAGATAGCAATATTTAGAATGATTTTGCTTTTACAACCCATTTTTATTTGATAATTTAATTCATTTACATTATTGTTTTGTTGGTTCTTGCCTATGTCAACTTGCTTAATGTTTTCTACGTCAATACTGCCTACTTTTGTCATTATTACTTTTTGGCATATTGGTATTGTGGCTTGATTTTAATGTTTTTGATGATATACCAAGGACATATTCTACTTTTAATTATATCTCTTTAACATAATTAAAAGGATTCTGAAATCTGTTTTGCATTAATTTTCAAAGTCATAAATCAAATAAATGTTGCCATACCCAAACAATATAAGGTATTTGATTTCTTTACTTCTCTTGCCCTTCCCATCTCCTTAGTTTCTGGCATGGGTTAATTGTGCTAAGAATTATTGCTTTCCCATTAATAACCTGCCATTATTGTTTTTACCACATAAATTGACCCTTCCAGAGAATGTTTAGCATTTTGCATTTAATTTTGTAACCATATCTATAATTATTTATATTATATTATACATATTTAATTGATTCTCATATTTGTCAGCGATACTTTATGCTATGACCTTACCATTTTAAGAAATTTTAATATTGATGCAACTCTTAGTTGATTAAGCTACATGTTTGAGTATCTTTTTTCCAGTAGGCAATTGTGATTGGTATATCTGCTCAGTTGTCTTCACTTGTAAACAACATGGATGCGTACAAATTTCTTAATGTCACAGTCTCAGTTATTATCTGTAAAAGAAGATAATTATAATATCTGCCCTAAAGTCTTGTTGTGAGGATTGTGTTTATATAAGGAATTGGAAGAGTTTTTGGCACAGAATATTTGTATATCAAGTTGTGTATCAAGTCTCAAATTTGCTTCTCTGAACAGCAGAAGTGGCAGCATTGTATTGACTTGTATAGGGGAGGAGTTCAAGGGTTTGAGTTACAATATTGACAGGTGGGGAGGAGTTATATCTTGTGAATGCTCTATAGCATTACATGCTTTAACACGCTTGATCACATCACACTTCACCTGTACAGAAAATGGCATCTAAATCTC
>PVKH010026302.1:0-13238 GCA_004027955.1 Chaetophractus vellerosus | reverse complement strand
CGCTTTTCACGGGTGACTTTGCCATGCCCGTGGGGGCTCCGCCCTGCCCGTGGTGGCTTTTTGCCTTGCCCACGGCGGCTCTGCCCCGCCCACGGTGGCTTGCCTTTCTCAAGGCCGTCTGCCCGCTCGGAGAGGTCCCTGGGAACCGAACCCGGGGCCTCCCATGTGGTACACCGGCGAGCTCTTTATCCACTGAGCTATCTAGCCGGGCCCTGTCCCTTCTTGACTGTAGAACCTTAAGGAATTCACTTCAGTTTCTTCAAAATGGGAATGATAGGAACTGAAAAGCATTATACATCTTTAGGGATAATGGCAATTACAAGGATGTTGACTGTCACAAAAATGAAGGTTGTGAACTGATTATCTGACTTCATTGGTCAAAACTAAGACCTTATTCCTGGTACTATGAATTGTACTCACTGGGTCTGTAAACTTATAATGAGAACATAGTGCTCCTTTACTTGATTCCTGGGCTTCTTGCCAGGCTCAGAACATATACCTGGCTGCCTGCCCTTATACTGCTCTGTGCATTTGTCCTGGCTGGGTTTGACTATTTGCCAGTTCACTTGTCACATCTGGACCCCAAACCAGGGACCTCCCTTACCCACACACACATATCTTGGACCAATTAGCACATGTTGTGCAAGTTTTTATCTAGACATGATGATATGTAGCATAACACTGACATGCTAATAGTAGAAAACTGAAAGGAAAAAGAGTTGTAAAGAAAGAGGAATAAAGTAGCTAGAACTTTAATATGTACATCACCTGAAACAGTGGAGCATGATAATAACATGCCTTTTAGGCCACCTTCTTTCATGTTGCCAAAGAGCATTACCACTTATTTCTGTTTCTTTGTAGTAAGTTTTCCACTTAATCCCTGTCACGACTTTATTCCTGTAGGTTTGTTTTTATCTTTCTCCTGCTCTGCCAGAAACATCCAGCGAAAGCTACTGAGTTGTTCTCTTTCTCTACTTGCAATCACTCCCAGTAGGTTCTTCCTAAGTTAAAGAGCCCAGATATCTCTACTAAAGCTTTTAATAGTGGTATAACCCCAATATCACATTCAAGGCTTTTATCTGTCATACAGAACGAGTTTTAATGGACATTGTTGATAGAAATGTTTGCATTACATTGCATTTTATTTTTGTGATTTCAAATTCTTTTAGAATAGAAAATACATTGTGAGAACATCTAAAATGCTCACAAATATTGTTATGCTGCTACCCACTGTAGAATTGTGCGTAATTCAATCAGTAGAATCTTATATCGGAGTCATGGAGGCTTGGTGATACAGAATTGACAAGAGAGTGGAAGAGATTTTTCAGAGATAATTTTTATATCATGCCAGAGTTATTCAATTTCCTCCCAAAGTTACCCTTCTCTTTTACTTCTCATTTCACTTTCATTCTGAAGGTGAACATCCAAGTCCAAAAACCTTAGAAAAACATTTTTGCTATTGTTAAATTGTACCCAGTCCTATTATCCCTGAGCAATCTGGGCCATTTAATTGAGTGAGTGATCTCTTGTGCAGGATGAATTGTTTGTAATGGTTGAATAATTGGTATACACATAACTAAACTGGAAAGTCATCTTTTGTATTTCTTTTCATTACATTTTGAATTTCATTGCAAGTTCATTGAAGTAACCAAATGCTGATTTATTTCCTCACAACAGTGGATCCTCACAAAGCTAGAAGAAGCAAGAGAACCTTCTCCAAGCCTCTGATGAAGAAAACTAGCTGAAGACACACGACAATAAATCATTACAGCTTCCAGCGTTTATCTTCCAAAGCCTCTTTGGTACCCATTCCAAAGCCTGTTTGGGAAGCTTATTACAGAAGTAGTTTTTAAGTACCTATATACCAGATGTTTAAAAAAAAAAAAAATACAGGTAAAATAGTTATGTGATTAAAATATGCCAACTTTGGAGATCTGTTGGGTTTTCTAACTTGAATCATGCATCTGATTAAAATTCTAATTCTTTTAGAAAAGAAGAAACATTTATTTTATGCATCTTAAATACTTGCTCTGGGTGATTCTTCAAACTGCCTGAATGAGTTTTGGGTAAATGATCAAATCAGCATTGCCTCAGTGGTATCAAGAGAACTTTGGTGGTGGTTTCTTCATAAACACGAAGTTCTTTTTACTGAAAAAATATTTTGCTATTATTTTCCTTATTTTTAAAAATAAAGAATAAGTTTGAATAATGCTGAAAATCATAGCATAACTATGAAAACAATCTTTTTTATATAATGTGATATATACTGAAAAATACCCCTTCCTTCCTCACCTTATGAAAAAGGCTGGAGAAAGAAGTACCATATCCCAAATGGGAAAGCTCCTCTTAGAACTTAGGACCTAGGAATGTTTCCTCTCCTCAAACCAGTTCCATTGGTTCTACTTGGTTTATCCAAGCCATGTTTTTAATAGACTGCTGATTTCAAAGAAAAATTCCTGAAGCCTTAACAATACTGACTTTCCATTCACTCGTAATATGAAATAAAATTCCCAAAATCTTAAAGAAAATGAGTTATGCTCTAGAGCAGACAGCTCTTCTCACAAGTGAATATACACTAAAATCTAATACAGCAACATGTCCTACTGGCATTATTCTTGAAAATTTCTGGTTTGCTTTCTCTACATTTATTCAAGTAAGAATCACTCTTTTCAATGTACAGCTCGTCAGAACAAAAACCATGGGCTGCACAAAAATAAGGCCTTGAGTTGGTCTTTTTTATGGCCAAGATTTTTGCACCTTAATATTAGTGAACTTTTTCATGTGAGAGGGATTGAATATATGATTGTGAACCATGAAGAAAATGATGCAGTATCTTATTTAATTATTGAATAATAGAGTATTTGATGCATGTTGTATGTGCTGCCAAATGAGTATTAACTGTTTTTGGAATTGAGGATTCTGTATAATCAAATGGTTGTGAAACTCTTCTCAGACTCCTCAAACCCTTGCTTTGTTGTAAAAGCTAAAATAAACAGCATGCCAGATTGTAATTGTATTTATTTCTGACCAAATCCTGCCGGCTAAATACTATTGCTTTCCCTCTTAATGCATTGTTTATTATCAGTAGTTTTCCTCAGAATGTTTTTCTTTTGTGAGCATGAATTGAATCAAAAAATTATACATTTCAAACCCTTTAAGAGTGTAATCCCCATAATGACCTTTGTTCAACGTAATATAGACATTTTCTCTGTTGCTGAACTCTTCTAATTTTGCATTTGTCAGAATAAAACCTAAGATTAGAGGTAGTCAGAAAGTTCAAATTGTCCTCATCACAGATGTTATTTTACTGGCATTCCATTCAATGCCATTAGACAAGCACCTTATTACCTACTTCAGTTTCATGATTTCTTCGTCAGAGAAAGTACAGATCACAACTCCTTGGGTGCCTAGTGGTGACAGGGAAAAGCATAAGAGTAAGCATAGAAACTCTTCTTCTATTCTCTGAAGGCCAGCATGAGTGGGTTCTGTAACTAGTACATATATAAAGCCAGTGTCCCTCTCCTTCCTGTTTTCTTATCCATAAGAACCTAGATATCTTTCTTCCCATTCTTCCTCAAATAGTCATCTACCCGTCAATACTTCCCCATAACGTCCTCTGTTTCCAGAGTAGAAGGGCCATAATTTCAAGAGCTGTAGTTTATCGTTGTTTTAGAAGGTTGTTTTCATCTAAACAAAAAACTAAGAACATCAGTATATCATTAGATAATGAGTCAGTCTTTTTAACTTAGCATTTTATGATTTGTTTATAAACACATTATAAAAATGTGTTTGATTCTGTATTCCATTTTCTTGAATGTTAGAGAGTCCAGAATCTTACTGTATTTGAAAACAGTCTGCCATGAATTATATTTAATTACATTTAATAGCTCTCTGCTTGAGAACTTTAAGCTTCTGTTAGTTGTTTAGTAGTTGCTGTTGAATGACTATTGTATCCTTTCTCTCAGTATATTATTTGCTATAGCCCCAGGCCCTTAATTCTAGCACAGCATATATTCTGGTCCATGATAATTGTGTGAAACCTAAGGCAGAATGTTTGTTTCCTGCCAATTCTCTGGAAAGGTATGACATTAGAAATGGCAACTTTGATACAAAAAGAGCTTGTGATTTCTTCACATTTTCAAAGTATTCTCTCTGCAACTTCTGCAGTAGTTTCCCCCATTGCCTTCAAAAAAGAAGTGTATGAATTTGTTGCTTCCCTAGTATAGCAAGACTCTGGGATTTTTTTCTGGGCTTAGTTTAGTATAGCTGTTTTCTGATCCCTAAATAATCATTACCACCTGTAGGCAGGCCTTCCCCGCCCCTTCTCTCCTCCATAATCCTAATCCATCCCAAGACTATCATTCCAAATAAGAAATTTTCTATAAATTTATGTTGTCTTTTCTATCATAATTCTGTCCCTCAATTTTCTGATAATGAGTAATAGCAATAATATTATCCCAAAAATTATCTATGCACCTGGATCAACTGAGAAACATCCTGCAAAATGGTGTCCTGGTCCTGTCTGGTTAAAAAAAATAAAATCTTTAACTTATTGCTGAATTTTCTGCACCTTAGTTATTCAGTCATCAATTACCAATGCTAGTTCTTCAAGCTATGCCCACTGCCTCCTACATAGGCCCCTGCATTGAAGCTATTGGGGCAAGGTTCTGGGTTAGTTTACTTGCAGGAGCAGAAAGTGTGTGCCAAATACACTGAAGATAGAAGGCAGGCATCTGGGGCAGGGCGTTTTCATGATATGGCCAAAACAATTTAAAAAATCTGAAAATTCAACAAAAATCCTTGAAGATAGATTTTCAAACAGGTTTTAACCCATTAGTGGGTCATGAAATCAGTTTACTTACTCATGGTGAGCATTTCTTGAAAGTGGAATAGAGGAGAAAACAGCAGAGAGCATTGCATGTAACAAGGGTTTTCTGAAATATTGTCTGAAATACTGTATATACTGTGTCGACTGAGTCACAATTTAAAATATTTCCTATTGTGAATTTCAGTTTAAAAAAAAAAAACAAAACAAAAAAATGTTTGAAGTCACTGCTCTAGGAAGTTTAGGCCATTCATGATTGTTGGGACAGTCTGGATTATGTGGAGCCTGATCTGAGAAAAGGACCAGCAGGTCCATAATTCAGGGAGTCTTCCAATTGTGAGCACTATATTTGTCTTTGGAGTTAAAAAACAGGATAGCTCTGTTTGGGCTTTCCTAGTGTGTATTCGATTCTCTCATATGATTCAGTGTGATCAGACAAAAATGGAAATATGGTTTACTTTGGTGCTATCTAGTATCACATATAGCTCCTTTACAGACTCTAAAAGGGAACCAATTCACTCTCCTGTCTAATCCTTTGAAATACACTTTCTAAGCTCCTTATTGCTAATGCTAACCTATAAAATTAGCATTAAGCAGTTAAAGTTTTATGATTCTTGTAATCTGTGTTTTCAGTCATTGGCCAGTCCAGATATTAATGCAAACTTTTTTCCATGCTTTTCTTTCTTCCACATTTGGGATAATAGTAGTAGTTGTTTCAAGGCCAACTGAAAAGCAGACCAGCACATTCACTGAGAAGATGCTGGATCCTACTCTGACACTAACCTTATTCAAACCTTTTTAAATTGAAACCTTTTTTTCACTTTATTCCTCTTTTGTAAAATAAATTGTTCCATGTCTCATTCAAAGAAATAATTTGTGTATTTCAAAATTATGGATTAGTTCTACTTTTTAAAAACATTATGGTGTTTTCAGAAAAAAAAAATGATTTTGGTTACCCAAAGGGCTACTCAAGAAATGTAACTTCAGTTTTTATAGGTCGATATGTGTATTTTAAATATTTTTATTACTTTATACAAATACAAATTGTGTAATTTGTTATGGTTTAACCCCTGCTATGATAGACCAAACTAGCAACCAGAAAATCCCTGTCACTGAACACCATTCATTTAGAATCGCTCTGATACCTCACAGTAATGATGATGTACTTGTAACAGGAAACCCTGTAAGGATGGTATAATACAATACATATATATGTATATATAATATACAATCAGAAGTGTACTCAAAGTATAACATGTTGGAAACCTCCAACATTTTCTTGGTATTCTCTCATCATATTGTCAGTGTTCCATTAGTTACCTAAAAGTTCCGAATTTGGGGGCTGAAATACTTTCAATAAAAACGTAGCCTGGATTTCACTGAAATTTTCTCAGTGTTGTTTTATAGCCACACTCACAAACTATCAGAAAGTGTATCTGGGATTTGTTACAAGGTCATATTGTTATAGAGTTTTAACAATATGTGACCATGTGTATTACATATAAAAATGAATTTTTCAGGGAATGTGCACTTTGAAAATATGTTCTCTTACTAAATTTTGTTTTGATCAAATAGCCTATGCTACTTTTGAATGCTTATTCTTTGGTGGAAATGCAGTCATTGGCGATGGTTGTTTTTTAAAAATATCTACTTTTGCATTACTGCAATATTTCCTTCACTGTTATGCTCCTATCTCTTATGTGGGCCTCCTACATAGTCTCTGCCTTGGTTTGTATATTTTGGTAAAAAAAAATTTATAAACACAAACTTTTACAGTGAAGTTCTTTCTCTTGAAACTGACAGGTTGTTTTTTTTTCCCCTGAATATTGGTTGGCCATGCTCAGTAATGACTTTTTCTAAACAATGATAATTATTTCTTGGTATTGGTAGGTTTGGATTGCCTGGTAAGATGCCTGCCCAGTTTAACCATGTGTACCTTTTTTTTTCAAATAAATTGAGTCACAGATTCCTCATCTTCAGTCTGTCTCTGTTTTTTAGCTATTGAATTGTATCTAGAAGCATTATCAATAGCCTTCTCTCGCCTATCTAAACCACCCCCTTCAGGAGCCTAAATAAATGTGGATAACTAATAGATTAACCAAGGTCCTGATTTCCAGTCAAAGCTAAGGGCACTCAGCCCAGTATGGTCACTTCCTGGAGCAATAACACTTCCAAAATTCTTAAGCAACAAGACTGTCAACCTCAGAAAACTTCAAATGGATCATTTCCTCAGTAAGTAATGAGTATTATCTGAAAGATGGGTTTTCTACTTGGAAAAATCAATATTGGCTGAGATAATTAATTCACCTCCTATTTGGAGAGTTCAACCTTCCCATGCCTTAAAATACCTTATAATTACCAAACCCTTTGTTAGTGATTTATTTGACCATTCTCCTAAAACTAGAGGTGATTGAAAACCATCAAATACTTGTATGCTTTAAGTGTTGGCCAAAGATAAGTTAAAAATAACAATAACTCAGTGTTAAAGTACATGAAATAAAAAATCCCATGTTATTTAATTTCCCTGATTCAAATTGAGCCTTTTTATATTTTAATTGGCTAATCAAAACCAATTCATAGCCTTTAGCCCTTCTGGTGATGAGGGGAGACAAGGAGTGTTTCTTTTTTGTTGTTGCTATTTGTTGGCTATGTTTATGGACATTCTGAAGAGTTGGCCCCCCATCTTTTTGTTCTCTTTTACAAAATTGTCTGACTATTCCTGGACCTTTACTATTCCAGATCAATTTTGACCTCAGTTTGTCAAGCTCCACAAAATTGCTGCTATTAAATTCAACTCTTGCGTGAGGATTAGCTTTTAAAGCTTGATGTTGCTATGGTAGAATCACTAGATATAAATGTAATTCCTGTCTTTTCTTCTGTTCTTTAATAGCTTGCACTTAGAATTATTCCAACAGAATGAGAACCTGACAAGTCTACTACCTGGCTGATAAAGGCATAGTGCAGCTATATAGGATGCTGCTGCATTGTTCCATAACATGTGAGCCACCCAGCTACATTTTATAGATTGATTTGAGATGAGCCATATCACACTTTAAATCCCTAGTGGTGTGCTTATGTATACACACACACACACACACACATACATTTATACATATGGGGTATTTGTGTATGTGTATATGTACATGAGTGCTCACCTTCCAATAAAAAGAGGAAACAAAACCATCTTGGGCCTTTAGTTAGGAGCACTCTCTACTTTGTAGTGGATTCTGCCTTTGCTTTACAGAGCTAGCTGCTAAAGGAACTCCTCCAAAATAACATGATATAATGCAGACTTACCTCAAAAGGAGGAAATTTAGGAAAGTTTCTGAGTTACTAACTATGAAGATAGATAATAGTATTTTTCTCTTGGAGCAAAGCCATCATCAACCATGAGCTCAAAGAAACACAACATAATTCAATGCTAATGGTATAATGGTATATTCTTAGTCTTCTCAGAAAGGCACAGCATACATAGTTCAATCCACAAGTCTGGTGACCACAGATTTAGCAGGGGTTACATTTGTTAAATAGTTTGGACTTTTAGCCAGTTCTTAAGTTTACAAGACCTTGGAATACACACACACGTATATTTTATACCAATGCAACATATATGCTCTCAACCCATTTACCATATGTCACACCTTTGGCTCCAATGTGCTCAGATTGTGGCAAAACTAAATTAGACTGATTTATTCATTAATTTGGCTTATAAAGTTAACATTCAAAAAGAACTAAACCATTTTCAAAAAACTTTGGTGGCATGTTAAAGAAATCATACTTCAGCATGAGGAGAGAAAAATGTTCAATAGAAATGTCTAAAATGTAAGATTTAACAAAAAGCTTCAAACTCATTAATATTCTTTTAAAAAAAAGTCACCCAAATTAATCCTCTGGAGGTCTTGGGCATGATCTATAAATTAACAGACCTCTTTGGATAAAATATGTGATTTTTATGATTATTATTAAACACACTTAAAATTTAAAAATATACAATAAATCACAGTAGCTTTTTAAAATTCTATAAAATCTCAAATTCTAAAACTACACAGTCTTACAGCCAAAAGTCAAGAAAAGAACTATAAAAACAATCTGAGAATAAGGACTTTAAAAAGGTTTTTGTTAACTCAAATATTTTCCATTTCTGTCCCTGTGGTCTGCATGATATACTCAGTTCCTGGCCCAGTGGGCCAAGCCAGGTGATGTCAGAAGCATTTGCAGATAAAACAAGAAAAGTTTGTAAATCATGTCTTCTGTTTTGGGAGAGGAGTAGGCAGCAGCTTTAAACTAGGTTGAATTCCCTCAGGTTTAATTGTAGAATTGTGTCTTTGACAGCAGCAAACACAAAGCGGATATTCTCTGTATCCGTGGCACATGTGAAGTGGGAATAGATGACTTTCTCTTTGTCAGGATTCTGGTCTTGATAAAGCTTCAGGATAAAGTCTCTGGCAGCTTTGACATCCTGCTTTGGTCCTAGTCATGAGTGCAATTAGAGGAATAAAGAAGAAAGATACTGACTCATCATCATGTCTTTCCAAGAATCATATTTAATATACTCCTGTTCATTTTGGGGATCCTTCTTTGATCTAACTTTATTTCTAGGAGATAGTTTACCTAGGGCATTATCTTTATTGTACCGTATTATGAATCCATAACATAGTATTTTAAGGTGTCCATTGGTATCTGAAAATTGTACTTAAAATTGATTTGTTTAAAACTAGTGAGCCAAATTTGGGCCACTTTTGAAGAGACATAATCCTTAACTCATACATATACAGAAGTGGGTTAGGAGAGGAGAAAAAAAAAACTGTGAGAACACACATGTTTTCAAGTCTGATTTTAAAGCTTGAGAGCTCTACACTACACAATGTAATTAATAAAAAGTAAATGGAGAGTGTTAAAACACTAATCCTCTAAATATCAATGTCAAACTTAGTAATGTTTGAGGCTTCCTTCACCAGAAATAATTAGCAATAGGCCATAAACTCTCCTGCCTTGGATAAGTTATGTATATAAAGAACTTTAAAGGTCTGCCCTGTGTCTGGTAAAGGAGATGCTACACTTTAACCTGCACTTAAGAAATGTCAGGTACTCTGGTACTGCAAATGCAAAGATAAATTGGGCACAGAGCTGGTTGGAAAGACAGCTGAATGAACAGACAATACTACACAGTGTGATGAAGGCTAAGACCACATTCAGTCCAGGTCACCGAGGGAGCACAAAGAAGACACAGCTAATGCAGATTAGACATGAGGGACAGGGATATGAGGGCAAGGATCAGAAAGACTTTCCAAAGGAGAAGATGCTGTAGAACAAAGTAGAATTAGCAAAAGGAGTTGGTAAATATTGAAGCATTGAGAGAGCATGTGTGGAGGTGCTAAGGTGATAACATTGATATAGAGTGACTGGAGCTTCTATTCAAAGGTAGGGAATGGTGAGAGGCTGTTAGAGGCAGATCATGAAGCCTTTGTAAGCTTTGGTAAGAAGTTTGGACTGATGTCAGGGAAGTCGACAAAATATCCATAAGATGGACACTTACTTACCTGTGTATTCTGGGAAATAGCTAATTAGATGAGAGTACATGATCTTCTCTTCTAAAAGGTCCTTCTTGTTTAAGAACAAAATTACAGATGAGTTCAGAAACCAGGGGTAGGTAATAATTGTTTTAAATAAGGCCTTGCTTTCTTCCATGCGATTCTAAGAAACAAGAGATACAGGATAAACTAGAAAGAAAAGCAGTACTTTGGGAACAACATGCCAAATTGCTGGTTCCTTCCACCTGTATTTTTCTCACCAAGCTGCAGACTCTTGGTCACAGTCCTTGCTGAAGCTGTTGAGCAGGAGGAGCCCCACAGGGCGCTAGCCGGCTGCTGCTATTTCCTCCCCATTCCCACCAGCTCATGAATTACTCCTTCCTATTGCCTCCTGGATCTCCTACAGAGATCTCTCCTGTAGCACTCCAACTTTTCTCTAGTCCCAAACCAATGCTACTGAGTTCCTTCTCTATGCCATACTTTACATGCATATAATACAGGTGAGCTGTATAGAGGAATAGGATCCCTGTTTTTATAATGAGCATACTATTGTCCAGAAAACGTAAGTAACTTTCCCAAGCCTGAACAACAGTGGAACCTGGTTAAGGTTATGTAGAAGTACAATAAAAATTTTTAAACATTAAACATTGACAAGAAAATATTAAATACTCCTAATTTATGGAGAGCAGATCAAACACACAAATCTTATCTGGTAATAGTAATTGTTCTAGATAGGATTCTGCTAAGTATTTCTAAGAGGAAAGAAATAAGGTCTCCCTTTCAGAGAGATGTGGTCAGGTTGAAAAACATCAATAACTAGCACATCCACTCTAGAGGGACATGCCATAAAATCTCTTATTTCCCTACAACTCCCAGAACCCTGGGTTCTTTCTCCCTCTCAATATATTTTTGGGATTAAAATCCAGAATTTATTACCAGAGTGGGAACCCCTCACTCCAATTCTGTTTTTAAAACTTCTTTAAAATTTATTATGATATTTTAAATAATTATTTCCAAGGAAATAAATGAAAAAAAAAATCCTATACAGCATGATGAGTGGTTGCAGTACAGAAGTGCTTGCAACCCAGGAGGGGGAAATCTGGATGGCAATCAATTTTTCTCCAAATACCCTGTGATTTTTATGAGGAGAAAATTTTAATTTCTAAGTACATCAGGGTTAGATACTGGTCCCTTGTACACTTGACAAAGCTTTTGAGTCTAATAAGAAATGTCACAATAATTCCTAAGACATTTGGAGATAATTTTTCATATTGATAACTGGATGCCTTTGTCTTTTTAAAATGTACCCATTTGGAAGGGCTGGGTAGTAGCCAAGATTTCTGTTCTGTGCACAATGACACAAATAAATGGGTTAATCCTCCACTAATTAGATAATGTAGCTGTACTCCTCAGAGAAGAGTCAGCTTTCGAGAAATAAAAGGTACAATTTGTTCATAGTTATTGCCTAATGCTGTGCAGAGTTCTATATTGATTTACTTTCGTGCCCTGGAATAAAAGACATTTTATAAAAGGTCAAAAGGTCTTGGATAAGTTTAGCAGAAAAGACTTTGGGGAAGACCATGGGTATCCTACAAAAATTACCTCTAACCCCCTAAAGAAGTGACTTTGCCCATCTTCTCTTTACTTTCTAAGCAGATCTGAGATAATGGAATTCCACCTATAAGCTCTAGGAAAACTATACAAGGGACAGAGTGGATGACTGGGACGGATCAGTCAGAGCTGCCCTGAGCAAACCCCTCTCTGAGGAAGTAAAGGACAGGTCCAATCCCAGGCGGCCCTCAGAAGAGTTCCAAGCATCTGGCATCACTCCCCAAGCCAAATCAGCCAGGGTCCTGTGGAGGTAGGGATGTCTATGATCAGATAAAGTTTATTAAAAAGTGTTTCTCAACTTTGGCTCTGTATTAGAATCCCTGGAGAGCTTGGAAAAGATACCCAAACCCAATAATTATGAATCTCTGGGATAGGATCCAAAAGATAGCATTTTTTAAAAGTTCCCCAGGGAATTCAAATATGTAGTTAGGATGAGAAACTGCTTTTGAGAGGTTTTCAACCTTAACAGTGTACTAGAATTATCTGGAAGCTTTTTAAAATCCCCATGTCCAGGCCATCCCCACTACCAATTAAAACAAAACCTCTGAGGGTTTTCAGATAACCCAGGGAATGCCACAATGCATGTAAATTTGAGAACCAGGATTCCAGGCCAGCAATTCTCAAACTTTCATATATATTTTAATTACCTGGGCTCTTGTTAAAATGCAGATTCTGTTTCAGTAGGTCTGGGTTGATTCAGGAAGTATACCTTTCTAAGAAGTTCCCAGGTGATGCCCATGTTGCTAGTCTCTGAACTCCACTAAAGACTATCTAACCTAAGGAATAGGGCCTATTGCCAGAGCTGGTCGGTTTCTTGTAAACTACAGAAATAGATCTCTGTCTTCCACAGCTATTTAAACTCCCTACCCAGCATACCTCATTGTCACACTCAGCCAGGACCTGGTCATATTCACTCAGAGCAACCAAGAAAATAATGGAAGTGACACTTTCAAAGCAATGAATCCATTTCCGCCTTTCAGATCGCTGGCCACCAACATCTACCATCCTGTTCAACAGAAAAAGAGGATCAAGGTTGGAATACATAACTGGGGAAAAAAATGGAGAGGGAGTCATTATACCATGGAAATTGGGGTTTTTGGGGGGGTCCTTAAAATTTTTTAAGACTGAAAAAGGATTCTAAGATTAAAATGTTAAATGTAAAATTAAAATGTTAAAATGTTAACTACTTTAGGCAATGAAGAACCATTGGACATTTCCTAGCAAAAGAACCACAGAATATAAATGAAGTTTCTGAACACAGATATGGAGAT
>PVKH010026301.1:0-13240 GCA_004027955.1 Chaetophractus vellerosus | reverse complement strand
TGGGGCTTTGATTGGGCCACATCATTAGGACATTGAGTCCCTGCCCCATTGGTGGGCAGGGACTCACAAAGAAACTGTACCACAGAGAAAGGATGTTGGAGTTTTGATTCTGAAGCCTGTGAAATAAACATGCAGGTGAAGCAGATATGTAAGGAAAGAGAGAAGGTTCCATTAGAAACAGAAGAGGCCTGGGACTAAGAAGAGTCATTTGCCTGATAGTCTACAGCTGACCTTGTGGAGAGACCAGAGCCACTGAGCCTGGAGAGGAATGCACCCCAGGAGAGAGATGAGACTTATCCCAGCCTACAGCTCATATTGGAAGAAGCTGGGTCCACAGAGCCTTAAGAGGAATAGGAAGACTGAACCCTTGTATATAGTAGCAGCCTTCTTTGCTCCAACATGTGGCAACAGACTTTGGTGAGGGAAGTAACTTATACTTTATGGCCTAGTAACGGTAAGCTTCTACCTCAAATAAATACCCTTTATAAAAGCCAACAGATTTCTGGTATTTTATATCAGCACCCCTTAGACTGAATAATACAGATACCAATAGATTGAAAGTGAAAGGCTTTAAAAGTTATTTCACACATGCAGTAACAAACAAACAAACAAAAAACTGGGGTAGCTATACTTATATTGGATCAAATAGACCTGAAAAGCAAAACTGTTGGAAGAAGCAGCAAGATGGTGTCAGTTTAACTGGGCACTCACCGTCTCTCTTGCAAAAAAAAACGACTGAGTAGGGGCAAGATAATGCCTGCGTGATCTGTTTTGGGAACCCACAGAGCAGGGGACTTCAAGGCATCAATCTGGAGGGGCTGGATGAAGAAATAAATTTCTGGTCACTGTGGCTGGAAACTGCAGACAACTAAGTCCCACCCTCAAGGCAAAAAGCCACTGTGAGCTCTAACTCTCATTGCCAGCCACCCAGCAGGACAGAGAGTTCCCCAAGAGTGGGAGGGTTCTGGAGAAGGGTGAGAGAGGTTTCCTTTCTGTAGGGTTTGGTTGCCTGGACCCTCTTTGAGCTTTGAGGAGCATATCACCTGGCTCAAGGTGGCACCAGGAAGAAGGGAGAGTCGATTCTGCTGAGGCAGCTTGATTTACCAAACCGCCCTGGGATAGAGAAACTTGCCCTTGGAGAGGCCGGAATCAGGCAATTGATTAGTCTTGCACTGAAAACTATCAAAATTTCAACTCCCCTAAGGGATGTGGACAGTAGGAAGTGCTTAATAAGTTTCCAAGAGGCTATTTAGGGTCCCCTGGGAGGAGAGGGTGGTCTGGAAGAGGGTTGAGAGTAATTTTTCTGTGGCAAGTTCACTAACCAGGGTCCCATTTGAATTACAAAAGGGAAGACAACCTGACCAGGAGAGGTGAGGCAAAATCAGCTCACACAGGCTATTGCTTCCTGCTGCCTGGGGAGAGAAAGCAATAAGAATAGAAAGGGGGCAGGGACATACTCCTAAGCAGCAGGAATCAACACAACTGCAAAGAGTCAAACCTGCCCTAGGGAAAGTGACTGGATAGCCTTCTGAAGATTTAACTGACCCAACAAGAACATTTAGCTCAGTGGAGGAGTTTCTGTCTTGAATATACAGGTCCTTAGTTTGACTCCCAGCTCCTCTTAGAGTAGTGATCCACCGGGATACTAAACATCCAGCTGATACTTGAGGACAGGGAAAACATAGACGTTATTTTTGTATTAGCTTCTCTTGGGTCTCTTACTCTTCCTAAAAAAAGGTTACTTCTTTTTTTAAAATTTAACTTAGTTTACTCACTAAAACCCGCTTTAAAACCTGCAGAGGTCAGGCTGCAGGGTAATTGACTGATGAACACCAGCAAGCTGAGTATCCCCTCAAGGGCCTAAGAGGGAAGGCTGTTGGGCCAGCTGTATAGCCCAGTGGATAGGGCACTGGTTTACCACATGGGAGGCCCTGGGTTCGGTCCCCAGGGCCTCTCCGGGCGGGTGGACTGCTTGAGAAGGCAAGCCGCTGTGGGCGGGGCAGAGCCGCCTTGGGCAGGGCAAAGCCACCATGGGTGGAGCCAAGCCACCTGCGAGCAGAGCAGAGCCACCTGAGAGCAGAGTGGAGCTGCCTGCGGACAGGGCAGAGCCGCCTGCAAGCGGGGCAAGCCGCCTGCGAGTGGGCAAGGCCACCGCTCACTGGTGAAGCTGACTCAGCATGTCACCACAGTGGGGTGGGGGGGGAGAGACAAAAAGCAGAAAATAAAATAATAAATCTTAAAAAAAAAAAGAGGGAAGGCTGTTATTCCTTAGTTTTTGTTTGACTGCTTGCTTGTGTGTTTGTTTGTTTGTTTTGCTTGCTTTTTTTTTCTTTCTTCTTTCTCCCACCCCCTGCCTCTTTTTTGAAAAAATTAGGTGCTGCTGGCTTATTTCTTGTTTGCTGCATTTCCTCTTCCTTGATTTCTTCTTTTCTGTGCATACCAATTTTGTCTGTCAATGCTATCTCTTCCTTCATTTATCTTTCTATCTTCAACTTTCTGTTCTTATATTCCACCTATCTTTGTTTAGTCCTCAATTTTTCTGGTTTTTATTCCTATCTTGTCTATTTGGTTTTCTTTCTTTAACTTCTTTTTCTTTTTGTCTTTTCTTTTCTCCTTCCCTCTCTCCTCAGCATTCTGGCCTTTTGATTTATTCTATATATTTTTCTCTATTTGGTTTCCATTTCACTGTTGGTACTCCACTTTTTTATTCCCATTATTCTGTTCTGCTTATATGAGTTAAATATTCATTTTCCTAGGTCTTATACAGTACCTTTTCTAACTTTTACTATTATTATTACTATGTCCACTTTTTTTTTCTTACCTCTTTTACTTTCTCCAGCCCTAATATTTTTCCTTCAAATGAACATAGATGTATTAGTCAGCCAAAGGGGTGCTTTGCAATATACCAATAATTGGTTGGTCTTTATAAAGGGTATTTATTTGGGGTAGAAGCTTACAGTTACCAGGCTACAAATCATAAGTTTCTTCCCTCACCAAAGTCCATGTGTTGGAGCAAGACAGCTGCCGACGTCTCCAGGGTTCAGGCTTCTGGGTTCCTCTGTTCCCGGGGCTGTGTTTCTCTCCAGGCTTAGCTTCTGTTTCCTCCACACATTCAGCTGTAGACCACGAGGCTCTCTATGCTTTGCGTCTCTCACAAGGCCAGCTGTAGACTATCAGGCGAACGGCTCACTTGTCTTCTCCTGGAGCGCTCCTCTCCAAAATCAGAACTGCTTCTCAAAAATCTGCCTCTCAAATCTGATGCCTTGCTTTTTACACTTGAGACCACACCCACCTAGGGGCAGGCCTCAACACCCAACTAATGTGGCCCAGTTAATGCCCTAATCATAATCCAATCTTGCCCAGGTGAACAGATCAGTTTACAAACATGATTCAATTTGTATTTTTAGAATTCATAGTTAGATAAAACTGTCAAACCATTACAATAGACAACTGCAAGGAAATAAAATAAGAGGAACAAAGTCTAAAAGAGAACATTTAAAACACACCCCAAAACCAGGAACTAAATAAAACCCTATAGTAGAGAGAGAAAAACTAATCAACTAAATAAGCCCATCAAGATAAAAAGAAGACCAGACAGCAACAAAAAATTAAAAACTATACCAAGAAACAGGAAAACATGGTCCAATCCAATGAACAAACTAAAAACCAGGAAGAGATTCAGAACATTGAATAACTAATCAAACCTGTTCAAACAAATATCATGGACCAAATTAACAAAGTGAAGGCAGGGATTAAGGATATTAAGAAGACACTGAGAGAACATACTAAAGAAATTGTAAACATACATAAAAATATAACGGCTATGATAGTGATGAATGGCACAATCTAAGAAATAAAAACACTGCAAGCACATAAGAGCAGATTTGAAAAGGCAGAGGAAAGAATTAGTGATGTGGAAGACAGTACATGTGAAATCGAACAGATAGTAGAAGAGATAGATAAAAAGATAGAAAAAATCCAACAGAGACTTAGGGATTTTTACTACAATACAACATACATAAACATACACATTATAGGCATCCCAGAGGAAGAATAGGAGAGAAAGGGGCCAAAAGGAGTGTTGGAGGAAATAATGGCTGAAAACTTCCCAACCCTATTGAGGGAGATGGATGTACATGTCCAAGAAGTGCAGTGCATGCCAAAAGGTATAAATCCCAACAGGCCTACTCCAAGACATATAGTTGCCAAGCTGTCCAATGCTTAAGACAGAGAAAATATTGAATGCAGCAAGAGAAAAGAGAACCATCACGTACAAGGGAAGCTCAATAAGATTAAGTGCTGATTTCTTATATGAAACCATGGAGGCAAGAAGGCAGGAGTATGACATAGTTAAGGTACTAAAAAAAAATTCCAGCCAAGAATTCTCTATCCAGCAAAGCTGGCATTCAAAAATGATGGAGAGTTCAAAATATTCACAGATAAGCAGAAATTAAGAAACTATGCCGACAAGAAACCTGCCCTTCCAGAAATACTAAATGGAGTTTTGCAGGTTGAAAGGAAAAAATCAGGAGAGGGAGAGTAGGAGGAGAGTGTAAGAACAACTAAAAAGACAAAAAGAGAAATAAAAACAACATATGACATACATAAACCCAAAGAAAATATGGCTAATGTAAGTAATTACTTGAGAGTAATAAAACTGAATGTTAATGAATTAAACTCCCCGTCAAGAGACACAGATTGGCAGAATGGATAAGGAACTAAAACCCATCTATATGTTGTCTACCAGAAACCCACCTTAGACACAGGGATTCAAGGAGGCTGAAAGTGAATGACTGGAAAACAATCTTACAAGCAAACAATAACCAAAAAATGGGTGGGAGTAGCTATAGTAGTATCAGACAAAATAGACTTCAAAGGCAAAACTATTGTAAGAGACAAAGATGGGCAGTGTATATTAGTAAAAGGGGAAATCTTTCAAGAAAAAGGAATATCATAAAGATTTATGCATCTAACCAGTGCACCTCAAAATACATGAGGCAAACACTGGAAAAACTAAGTGGAGAAATAGATTCCTCTACAATTATAGTGGGAGACTTTAATATACCATCATCACCAATAAACAAAACATCTCAACTGAGAGTCAATAAAGGAACAAAGACTTTGAATAATACATTAGAGGATCTGGACCTAACAGACACCTACAGAACACCACAATACAGTGGGATACACATTGTTCTCGAGGGCACATGGCTCATTCTCCAAGATAGACTACATACTAGGCCACAGAAAAATTCTAAATGAACTCGGAAAGATTGAAATTATACAAAATAATTTCTCTGACCACAATGGAATGAAGCTGGTAATCAGTAAGGACCAGAGAACCAGATTAGGCACAAAGATATGGAAATTAAACAACACACTCTTAGACAAACAGTGGGTCATGGAGGAAATTTTAAAAGAAATCAGTAACTAACTTGAAATGAATGAAAATGACAACACAAAAATATCAAAACCTATGGGATGTAGCAAAAGCTGTACTGAGAGTGAAATTCATAGCCATAAATGCATATATCAAAAAAAAGAAGAAAGTGCTAAAATTGAAGACCTAACTGCACACCTGGGGAAAATAGAAAAAGAACAACAAACTAACCCCAATGGGAGTAAAGAGAAGGAAATAACAAAGATTAGAGCGGAACTAAATGAAATAGAAAATAAGAAAGCACTAGGAAAAATAAACAAAACCAAAAGCTGGTTCTTTGAGAAGATCAATAAAATTGATAAACCCTTAGCTAGACTAACCAAGAAAAAAAGAGAGAAGATGCAAATATACCAAATAAGAAATGAGGATGGGGATATCACCATTGACCCAATAGAAATAAAGAGTAACATAAGAGGACACTTTGAAAAATTATTTGCCAACAAGAAGAATAATTTAGAGGAAGTGGACAAATTCCTAGAAACATATAAGCAGCCTACATTGATGAAAGAAGAAATTGATGAACTCAATAGACCAATCACAAGTAAAGAAATAGAGTCAACAAAAACCTCCCAACTAAGAAGAGCCCAGGACCAGATGGCTTCACAGGTGAATTCTACCAAACATTCCAGAAAGAACTAACACCAATTCTGTTTAAACTCTTCCAAAAAATAGAAGCAGAAGGGACATTACCTAACTCATTCTATAATGCCAACAGTACCCTAATACCAAAGCCAAACAAAGACATCACAAGAAAGGAAAATTACAGAATAATCTCTCTAATGAACCTAGACAATAAAATCCTCAACAGAAAACTCACTAATTGTGTTCAACAACACATCCAACAAATTATACACCATGACCAAGTGGATTTCATCCCTGGTATGCAAAGATGGTTCCACATAAGAAAGTCAATCAATGTGATACACCACATAATCAGATTGAAGGAGAAAAATCACATAAACATCTCTACAGATGCAGAAAAAGCATTTGACAAAATACCGCATCCTAACCTGATAAAAAAACACTGCAAAATATAGGAATAGAAGGAAACTTTCTGAACCTGATAAAGGGTATATATGAAAAATCCAGTTAACATCATACACAATAGTGAAATTCTAAAAGCTTTCCCTCTAAAATCAGGAGCAAGACAAGGTTGCCCACTATCACTGCTCCTACTTACCATTCTGAAAGAAGTACATGATTGAGCACTGAGGCAAGAAAAAGATATAAAAGGTAGCCAAATTGGAAAGTAAGAAGTAAAAATTTCACTATTTGCAGATGACATGATCCTATACATAGAAAGCCCTGAGAAATCTGCAACAAACCTTCTAGAACTTTTAAATGAATTCAGTAAAGTCGCAGGTTATAAGATCAATGCATAAAAATCAGTAGCATTTCTGTACTCCAATAATGAGCAAGCTGAGGAGGAAATCAAGAAAAAAAATACCACTTACGAAAGAAACTAAAAAAATCAAATACTTAGGAATAAATTTAACTTAAAATGTAAATGACTTATACACAGAAAACTACACAACACTGTTAAAGGAAATCAAAGAAGACTTAAATAAATGGAAGAATATTCTCTGATCATGGATAGGAACACTAAACATCATTAAGATGTCTATCCTACCCAAACTAATATACAGATTTAATGCAATCCCAATAAAAATCAACACAGCATCTTTTAATGAATTGGAAAACCTAAGTATTAAATTTATTTGGAAGGGCAAGAGACCCTTAATAGCCAAAGACTTATTGAAAAAGCAAAATGAAATCAGAGGAATCACACTACCTGACTTTAAAACATACTACAAAGCTACAGTGGTCAAAATTGCATAGTATTGGCACAAGGATATACATACCAACCAATGGAACTGAGTTGAGAGTTCTGATGTAAATTCTCACATATACAGTCATCTGATATCTGACAAGGCCACCAAGCCTAGTCAACTGTCAGAGAATGACTTCTTCAACAAATGGTGCCTGGAGAACTGGACATCCATATCCAAAAGAATGAGAGAGGAACACCATCTCACATCTTATGCAAAAATCATCTCAAAATGGATCAAAGAGCTTAATATAAGACCCAAGACCATAAAGTCCTTAGAAGATAATGTAGGGAAGCATCTAAGGACCTTGTAATAGGAAATGGCTTCATGAACTTTATAGCCAAAGCACAAACAGCAAAAGAAAAAATAGATAAATGGAACTTCCTCAAAATTAAACCTTTTGCACCTCAAAGGAGTTTGTTAAGAAAGTGAAAAGACAGTCTACCCAATGGGAAAAAAAATTTGGTAACTACATATCTGATAGGAGCCTAGTATCCAGCATATATTAAGAAATCCTACATCTCGAACATAAAAACACAAACAACCCAGTTAAAAAATGGGCAAGTTATTTGAACAGAAACTTCTCCAAAGAAGAAATACAAATGACTAAAAAGCACATGAAATTATTTTCAACATCACTAGCTATTAGGGAAATGCAAAGCTAATCTACAATGAGATATCATCTTACACCCATTAGATTTTAGACCATTAAAAAAAGAGGACTTGTGTGTTGGAGAGGATGTGGAGGGATGGGAAACCTCATCCACTTCTGGTGGTAATGTAGAATGGTCCAGCCATTGTGGAGGACAGTTTGGAGTTCCTAAAAAAACTAACTATAGAGCTGCCATATGATCCAGAAATTCCACTGCTGGGTATATACCCAGAAGAATTGAAAGCAAGGACACCAATAGATATATGCACACCAATGTTCATAGAGCCATTAATCACTATCACCAAAAGTTGGAATCAACCCAAATGCCCATCAACAGATGAATAGATAAGCAAAATGTGGTATATAGATACAATGGAATATTGCTCAGCTGTAAGAAGGAATAGAGTACTAACACACAGGATAACATGGGTGAATCTTGACGACATTATGTTGAGTTTAGCAAGTCAGGCATTGAAGGACAAATATTATATGACCTCTTTGAAATGAATTAAGCAAATTGAGCAGACTCAGAGAGCTATTGTCTGGAACGTAAGTTTACAGTAAATAGAAAGGGAGAGGAAGGTTGTGAACCAATGCCCATATGGGCAAAATCTATGATTAAGTGGAAGTGAGTAGTTGTGCAGCAAAGGGACAAGACAAGGGTCTAGTGATACTATTGGGTTGGGTGGTGCAAGCTTGACAGGAGGGTAGGGAAGGGAGGATGTATTGGATGGTCCATGGAACTGGAAGTAGGGTTGGGGGAGGGAGCAGGTGAACACTGGGGATAGGTGAGTACATGGGTGAAACTACAATGTTGAGAAAGCTCTTTTGGCAATATGACAAGGAAGGGTTACTGGTTTAGGGTGTTGGATGGGGGAGCATTCGGACAGGGTGCACCTGGGGCAGTCTTCTAGAGAATGTGTGAGTCATCATTTTGTCATAATGTGTTGTATCAGTGGGTGGAGACCCACTTAATGAGTGGGAAGGAGTCCAAAATGTTCTCAAACAGAGGGGAGGGTGACTCTTTAGAGCATGGGCAGTTCCTAATAGGGGAAAACAGACTAATATATCAAGCCCTCAGCATTGTTGCAGATATCTATGAATCTTTTCCTTCAAGGAGTGAAGGGTGTCAGTGGACAAGGGCCCCTAGGGGAGGGAGGAGGAGGAGGAAAATAAATGATAGAAGAGGGGCTATTTAGGGGGCAATGGAAGTGTTCTGCATGATCTTGCAATGATGGATACAGGCCATGTTAAAATTCATTAAAAAATTATAAAAATATAAGATCTAAAATGTAAACCATAATGTAAACCAATGACCAAGGTTAGTAGCTATGTTTCAATATTTGTACATCAATTGTAATAAATGTACCATCCACATGTAAAAAGGTTATTAATACGGGAAAGGGGAAAAGGGAGGATGTTGGATACGTGGGAGTCCCCTATATTCTGTATGTGACTTTACTGTGACCTAAAACTACTTTGAAGACAAAATGAAAAAAAGTAAGACACTGGGGAAAAAATGGAAGAAAATGCCAGTGTACATACAGGACAACAGATATTACAGTGATGAAAGACAAAACGTCAAAAATTTATTTTATTTTTTTCATTATTTAAATTATTTTTCATTATTTTTTACTATCCCAATTTCTTTTTTTACTTTTAGTTTTTCCAAATTATTATGTATTTTATTTCTTATGTTTAAGCCCATCATTTCATTTTCCTATTAATTGGGTTACAGCTGTAGCCGGGGAGGATCATTGGTGTGGGTGTGTCAGTGATGGGGAATACATGGGAGGAAGTTCACCTGGCTATACATATAAGGTATATAAATGTGTTCAAATGTTCATGGTGCATTGCCACAGTGGGTAGAGATTCACACAACACCTGAAAGAATATTGAATTCTCATCCTAGGGAGATCTGCCATATTCTCTAATGGAACAGCAACAATCTCCCAAGTACAGATGCAATGACTAGTGAAGAAGGATGGTCCATTGATGGGCCCTTGGTACTGATGACTATGCTTATGAACCTTTGCTCTTGAAATTGCAACTTAGCCTAGTGTTGTTGGGTGGGCTCTACTTTGGAATTTGTGCTTCCAACTGTGACAGAGTTGGACTCAGATGTGACTTCTCTATACATGCCTCTTCTGTCTCTTTTATTTGAACCTATAGTTGGTGGTGGAGTAGGTAGGTGTATGTCCAAGAGACATGAGTCTGGGCTGTCCATATGCCAGCCAGGCCCTGAGCCTCAGTGGAGTTGCAACACCTACTCTCTAGTTCATTGGACTCACCCAGGACAACTAACAAGGATGTGAGGATAGTTAACCACCACACCAAGGAACTGAAAGAGTCTACAACTGCAAGTAAGAGAGTCCCATTCATCAGCCATATGGGATTAAAGCCCCCTCTCAATTAGAGATAAAGTGGGAATCACCATCCCAGAATAAAATATGGGGGATAAAATATGGACTAGAGTGGACTTATTGGTATTCTACTATAGACTTACTGTGATTCTAGCAATGGAAGAAATTATATCATGGATGTGGAGACAGTGGCCACTGGAGGTGCTGAAGTCTGGGAGAGGGAAAAAGTGGAGTAATATGGGGACATTTTCAGGACTTGGAATTGTCTTGAATGACATTGCAATAATGGATACAGGCCATTATATATCCTGCCATAACCTACAGAATTGAGTGGCAGAGAGTGTAAACTACAATGTAAATTATAATTCATGCTTAGTGGCAATGCTCCAAAATGTGTTCATCAATTGCAATGAATGTACCACACTAATGACAGAAGTTGTTAATGTGGGGAAAATTGGGAGGTGTGGGGATTGGGGCATATGGGAATCCCTCATATTTTTTAATTTATCATTTTATGTAATCTAAATATCTTTTAAAAATAAATAAAATATATATTTTTAAAAAGCAAAACTGTTATTAGAGACAAGGAAGGACATTATATATGAACAAAAGGGGAAATGCACCAGGAAGAAATAACAATCATAAATGTATATGTACCTAACCAGGATGCCCCAAGAAACATGAGGCAAACATTGGCAAAACTGAAGGGAGAAATAGCTATCTTTACAATAATAGTTGGGGCCTTCAATATACCACTTTCAAGCATTGGATAGAACATCTGGACAGAGGATCAATAAAGAAACAGAGAGCTTGAATAATATGTTAAGTGGACTAAACTTAATCAACATGTACAGAACATGGCACTCCAAAATAGCAGGAGATACATTCTTTTCAAGTGCTCATGGATCTTTCTCCAGGATAGACCATATGTTGGGTCATACAGCAGATTTCAATAAGAACAACCAGATAAAAAATATACAAAGCATTTGGATCATAATGGAATATAGTTGGAAATCAACAATAGGTGGAAAAAGAAAAAATTCAGAAACATATGGAAATTAAAGAACATACTCTTAAATAATCAGTGCATAAAAGAAATTTTGAGAGAAATCAATAAATATCTTTTTTTTTAAAGATTTATTTTATTTTATTACATATCTCCCCTCCCCCCCATTGCGGCGACGCGTTGAGGCCGGTCACCGCGCAGGCGTGGCTTTCCCTGCTTGTGGGCGGCTTCTGCTTCCATTCATGGCTGGCTTTTGCTTCAGTTCATGGGTGGCTGGCTGCGCTCCATTCGTGGGTGACCTGCCCTGCCCGTGGCAGCTTTTGCCCTGTCGGTGGCAGCTTTTTGCCCTGCCCACGGTGGCTCTGGCCCACCCATGGTAGCTTGCCTTTCTCAAGGCGGTCTGCCCGCTAGGAGAGGTCCCCGGGAACCGAACCCAGGGCCTCCCATGTGGTATGATGGCGCCCTTATCCACTGGGCTATATGGCCGGCCCCAATAAATATCTTAAGATGAATGAAAATGAGAACACAACTTATCAGAACCTATGGAATGGAACAAAGGCAGTGCTGAGAGGGAAATTTAGAGCCCTTAATGCTTGCATTAAAAAGGAAAGAGAGAAAATCAACAGCCTAACTACAAAGCTTGAGGAACTAGAAAAAGAACAGCAAACTATTTCCAAAGCAAGCAGAATGAATGAAATAATAAATAAATTAATAAAATATTAAATATTCCTAGGAACATAAAACACCCTCCACTAACCCTAGCAGAAATAAAAGACCTCAACAAACCAATCACAAGAGATTAAAACAGTCATCAAACAACTCCCCAAAATGGAAAGTCCAGAACTGGATGGTTTCACAGGTAAGTTCTACCAAAAATTCAAAGAAAATGTAATACCAATATTATTCAAGCTCTTCCAGAAAATTGAACAAGAAGGAATGCTATCAAACTCATTCTATGAAGCCAATATCACCCTATTACTAAATCCAGTAAAGATGTTAGAAAAAAAGAAAATTAGAGACCCATTTCCCTAATGAATATAGATGCAAAAATCCTCAACAAAATACTTGCTAATCAATTTCAACAACATATTAAAAGAATTATTTATCATGATCAAGTGGGTTTTACACCAGGCATGCAAGGTTGGTTCAACACAAGAAAATCAATCAACATAATACACCACATTAATAAAACAAAGAAGAAAAATCACACGATCCTATCAATTTATGCAGAAAAGGCATTTGACAGAATGCAGCATCCTTTCTTGATAAAAATACTACAAAGATAGGAATTGAAGGAAATTTCTCAACATGATAAAAGCCATATATGAAAAACCCACAGCTAACATTGTACTAAATGGTGAAAAACTAAAGCTTTCCCATTGACATCAGAGACAAGACAATGATGCCCACTGTCACCACTGTTGTTCATTATAGTGATAGAGGTTCTAGCTAGAGCAATCAGGCAAGACAAATAAATAAAAGGCATCCAAATTAGAAAGGAAGAAGTAAAATGTTTGCCATTCACAGATGATATGATCCTATACCTAGAAATTCCCCCCAAATCTCCAACAAAGCTGCTAGAGCTAATAGCCGATTTCAGTAGAGTGTCAGGATACAAGATCAATAAGCAAAAACCAGTGGTATTTCTATGCACTAGTAATGCACAATCTGAGGAGGAAGCCTGGGAAAAATTACATTTACAATAGTTACTAAAAGAGTGAAATATTTAGGAATAAACTTAACCAAGGATGTAAAGCACTTGTATTCAGAAAACTATAATGCATTGCTAAAGGAAAAAAAGACCTACATAATTGGAAGAACATTCCATGCTCAAGAATTGGAAGACTAAATAACATTAAGATGTCAATTTTATCCAAATTAATATACAGATTCAATGCAATCCCAATAAAAATTCCACCTGCATTTTTAAACAAATGGAAAACATAATTA
>PVKH010026300.1:0-13238 GCA_004027955.1 Chaetophractus vellerosus | reverse complement strand
GTTTTTTTTTTTTTCATTTGTTTTGCTTGTTGTTAGATCTTTTGTTTTTTCAGGAGGCACCAGAAACCGAACCTGGGACCTTCCATGTGGGAGTTGGGAGCTGAAACACTTGAGCCACATCAGCTCCCCCTTTCAAAGAGTTTTAAACAAGTAAGTATTTGAGCAGGAATTTAACAGCTGGTTTCCAACATCTCTTGAGTTTTCTGCCCCCCCCCCCATTAAGCTATTGATGTGAGTTGTAATAATGATTTATGTTTGCATACTGACTCATCTCTGTGTTTTTGGGATAAATTCTACATAGTCAAGGAAGATTAGTCTTTCCATATACTGTTGCATCTTTTTCTCTGGTATTTTATCTCAGAGTTTCACTTTTATTTCATAGACAATATTGGTTTCTAGCTATCTTTGCTAGATTTTTATATAGGGAATATTTTAGCTTCTTAACAAAATTATGTTAAATTAACTGATATATTTTTATCAGGTCTAGCACATTAATATTTGTTAGATAAAAGTATAATGTTATAAAGCTATATTTTATACCATATGTATAAATGAATTTATACTTTTGAATTTACCTTATAATCAAGATTAATGGTATTTTTATGTATATTTCATATAACTTGAAGCATATTATTTTCATTTTAAATTACTAAGGAGGCTCTGAGTCACTTCTCTGCTTTTATTATATATAAATTGACCATATCAGTCATAGCAATGACTTATTTGATGCTGGCTCATCAACTCCCTATTATAAAATTATTCATATGTGAAGATACTGACTCAAATAGCAGAGGTGAAGAATGCAGTGCAGCAAAAACAGGCTGTTGACTATTTTATATACTGTTGTGTGTTTTCCAGTAAATAATGTTCTTCCATTTGTTCTGTTTTGATCCTCAAATCTGCTCTGTTTATACATCTGTTTTTTCTTTCATGTTAGAGCAACTGGTCCATTGAAAGCCAACAGTTTCCAGAAACTGCTGAGACTGCGAGCCCAAGCAATCGAAAAAAAATTATATATCTTACTGTCAGGTGGAGCTCATCAAGTCAAAGTATTCTATTGTCATTTCACATTATTTGGCAGTTGACTAGAAATACATTTAAAATTTATTCTCACTAGTATATTTTGTCAGTTGTCCCTTTGGATATTCCAGACAATTTTGCAAACAAGTAAAAACCACATAAATAGCAATGATAACAAAAGCATCCTGGTTAGCTGGAAGTCTGTGTTAGTTTTCTATTTCTGAATAACAAATGACCTCAATTCACTTTAACAGCTCAGTTTCTGTGGCTAGGATTCGAGTATGGCTCAGCTGGGTCCTCTGCTCTGTGTTCACAAGGTTGCCATCAAGTAGTTGGTCAGGGCTGTGTTCTCATCTGGAGGCTTGACTGGGGAAGAATCCACTTCCAAGGTCATTCAGATTGTTGGTGGAATTCCTTTCCTTGTGGCTGCCTGACTGAGGGTCCCGGCTTCTTGCTGCTTGTTAGTCTGAGGCTGCCTGCAGGTCCTTGCCATCTGGCCTTTCCCAACATGGCTGCTTAGTTCATTCACCCCACAAGGAGAGTCTCTCACTTCAGGGAAGACCCAGTCCCCTTTTTGAGGACCTTAACCTGAACAATTCAGGCTACCCCTGGATAATCTTCTTTTGATTAGCTCAAAATCAACTGATTGGGGACCTTAATTACATCTGCAAAATCCCTTCACCTTTACAATATCCTATTGCTAGAAGGAAGTCACGGGTCTTACCTATACTCAAGGAGAGGGGATTATTCAGGGTATGACCATCAGGGGTGGGAATCATGAGAGCCACCCTAGGGTCTGTCCACCGCAGGGTTTTATCCTATAACACATGTCTTGTATTAGTGTTTTATTAGAAAGACATGTTTCCTTTTAGGGTGAGGTAAAGGGACAGTTGCTTGAGGCTATACCTGTCAGTTGTGTCCAGAAGATAATGTTATGAGACTTTTTATTTGGACCCCTCACCTCTCCTGTCTCATAAAGTCATCCTCTGCCATGGCCTTGTGTGCCAGATACTCTGGGCCACTTGCTGTTCCCTGAACATATTGCCCTCTTTCAATGAGACTTACCTTTGCACAAATGCTTGTGCCTCAAAACCTCCCCTTTCCCACTCTTACACATTTCAAGACATAGTTGAAATGATACATTCTATGTTTGAACTTTGCTGACTTTCTCTGTTCCCATAACACTTTGTAGATATCTTTTATATATCAACTTTTATCTGGGCTTATAGCTATTTGTTTGTAGACCTGTTTCCTTGCTTCTTTTGAATCAAGAATCATGGCCTACTCTGTATCTCCAGTCCTGTATCTCTGTTTTGGGCCTTGGCACATAGTATGAGCTCCATAAATTAAATTTGACTGAATGAGTGAAGAATGATGTATTAGGCAGAATTTGAAATGATAAGTTTAGACATTTAGCTGAGGAGATTTCCAAATTAAATGTGGAAAATGCAGCCTAGCTTTTCCTTGCAGCTTAAGCAAAATGCAAGAGGAAAGAGATAAGCTGAGAACTAAACTGCTGGGCAGAAATAAACCAGAAATTGATGGCTTGGGAAATTCTGAGCTTCCAGAAAACGAGCCCCCAGAGGATAGTACCCCATATGAGGACTTAACCAAACTTGGAACTTGTATGTCAGGATTGGAATTGCAGTTATCCAGGAAGGACTTTCAGAAAGTCTTACAGTCTGATGGCTTGGACTCCTGTTTTCTACATGCTAAACCAACAAGCTTTTTGTAAGTTCTGTGTGAACAAAACCACTGTCAGCCTGGCCTAAAAGGGACAGGGAAAAGAGAGATTGAAGGAAAAATGCTTCAAGAGGAAAACTGTGGAAGCTGAGTTCTGGACTTGGGACAAATTCTTGTGCCAGGAGAGGGACCCCACCCATGTGTGTGGAAAGGGTGCATTTTCCTGGGCATTTGAAGAGGGTGGATCTTCCAGCCTGTTGTTCAGGGAGAGTTTGTCCACCCCAGGCTACAGAGAAGGTGGAGCACATACCCCAAAGATTAGAGAGAGTTAGGTCACCATCCCACTGTTCTGAGGGGGTTCAGCCTGTATGCCAGAGATTAGGGAGAATGTTGCTGCCACCTCACTGTACGAAGGGGGTTGAGACTGTCCCACAGAGATTGGGGAAAGTGTGGCTGTCACCCCAATGTTCTTGGAGTGTGATGTCTAGAGCTTGAATGCCACCCAGATGGTTGAAGAGGGGGAACTGAAAGTATGGCCAGTGGGCAAGCCCGTGGAAAGGGTGGGGCCTCCACAAGGCCCCAAGGAGAAGAAGACATTGTTCTAGAGATGACCCTCAGATTTTGAAATCTAATGGAGAATGCCCTGCAGGTTTTTGGAATTGTTTGAGACAAGTGATATCTGTTTTCTTTCCAATTTCTCCCTAAGGTAATACAAATGTTTATCTTATGTATGCCCCTCCTTTGTACATTGGAACCAGATAACTTGCTTTCTAAGTTTCACAGGTCTACAGTCAGAGAGGAATGTTGCCCTAAGAAAAACTGCATACCTGTAACTAATTTTTATGAAATTTTGTACTTAGCATAGCTCCTAAAGTGATTTAAGGCTTTTGAAATATTGTGATATAATGAATGTATCTTGCATATGGAAGGAACATGTCTTTTTGGGATTCGGAGGGTGGAGTGTGACCATTTGAAATTCCTTCATGAATCCCCAAAAGAAAAAGATTATGTTTTTGAACAAATCCATTCCTGTGGGTATGAGACCCTTTTGACTAGACTATGCCAGTGAGGTGTGACTTAGGTTGAGTCTCTGCCCTCTTTCTGGGTCTGATATAAATGGAGACACACAGAGAGAGACACAGGAAAAGGGTGCTCTGCCATTTTTTATCCTGCCAGGTGAGAGAGGACTTGAGGATCACTTGAGCATGATGCCCTAAGAGGCTGGGCCTATGGAGCAGCCCACAGCTGAGGAGATGAGCTCTTCCGTATGCCTGGTTGCTAGTGGCAGAACACCAGAATCAACTGTAGCCGACTTTGGTGCGAAAGCATCGCTGGTGGTGCCTTGATTTGGACATTTCATGGCCTTGGAACTTTAAGCTTTTACCCCAAATAAATCCCCTTTATAAAAGCCAACCCACTTCTGGTACTTTTCATTGGCAGCCATTTGGCAAACTAGAGTGATAACAAAATAATTGTTGAAAAAATAGTGTAAGAGGAAATATGAAAACACAGAGTAAACAGAATATAATGACAGAATTTTTACAGGATTTTATCAGAGATTAAGGATTGGTATGTGAAGAAAAGTATTTGTGAATAAGACTAGAAAATCACGGAGAGGGTCTTGAATTTGTCAGGCTAGAAAATGTGGACTTCATGGACTTTTGAATCTAGTGGAGAACTGCCAAAAATCAAATACTCACAGATACACAGTTTCAAATGATGAAAATTTAGATAAAGGAAACATACAAGGTATTATAGTAACAATGAGCAAGGAGATCAGATCTAGCTGGGTCCACTTGAACTAGTGACTTTCCTGGTGAGATCTGAAGGTTGAGGAGGAGTTACCTAGTTGAAGAGGAAAGACTGGCATATAATGAGGCTAGTGAGGAAGATTATACTGCGGAGTTTTGCAGGCTGTTACCATTTTGACCTTTATCTTATGGTCAATGAGAGGACATGGAAGAATTTTAAACAAGGTGGGCTAGGGGTGGGAGCAGGAGAGAGAGAGAAGGAAATTATTTTTCTTTTTAAAAAAATGTCTCTGAAGAATAGACTAAAATGATGCAAGAATGGATTCAGGGAGATAAGTCTAGCTGGGCGACCATTTTAGTAGTGCTGGGAAAGACGACAGTAATTTGATCTAAGGAATGGCAGAGGAGCTTGGGAGAACTGGACAGATAACAGATATATTATGGAGACAATTGACAGGAATTGGATAGGGAGAATGACAGAGAGGGAAATGTTTCTAGCTTCCATGACTAGATGAATAGTGGTGCTGAGAAAGAATAATGTGGGGGAGCAGATGTAGTTCAATTGATTGAGCTCCTGCTTCCCATGTACAAGGTCCGGGTTCAATCCCTGGTACCTCCTAAAAACAAACAAACAAATGAAAAAACCCACTGTTATTGGGAAGCTTCCCGTGTACGAGGTACTGGGTTCAATCCCCAGTACCTCCTAAAAGAAAAAATAATAATGTAGTATTATTATGTTTGGGGATTTTGGAGACCATGAGGTCTATTTTGTGAGTGTTGAGATGGTGATGTTGAATGGCCTGCTGGATTCATATGGGGCTTGAGCTCAGAGTAGAATTCTGGGTTATAAATGATGATATTTCCCATATACTTACGGTCAATTGATTTTTGACAAGCGTGTCAGGACCATTCAATGAGGGAAAAAACAGTGTCTTCAACAAATGGTCCTGGGACAACTGAATATCCAAATACAAAAGAATGAAATTGGACCCTTACCTCAAACCTACAAGATTTAACTCAAAATGTAATAAAGACCTAAATTTAAATGCTAAACCTGTGGAACTTGGAAGAAAACGGGGCAAATCTTTATTACTTGGATTTGGCAATGTTTTCTTTAATATGACACCAAAAGCATATGCAACAAAAGAGAAAAAAAGATATATTGGGCTTCACCAAAATTAAAAATCTTTATACATAACCAAAATATATTATCAAGGGAGTGAAAAGACAACCCACATAATGGGGGAAAAATATTTTCAAATCATATAGCTGATAAGGATCTAGTACGCAGAATAAATAATAACTCTTACAAGTAAACAAAGACAAACCAAATTTTTAAAAAGTGTAAATATATGTTTCTCCAAAGAAGAAGTGTAAATGTCCAAAAAACACATGAAAAGATATTCAATGTCATTAGTCATTAAGGAAAGGAAAACCAATGTGATAACACTTCACATCCACTAGGATGGCAGGGCAGGGCAGGGCAGGGCAGAGTAGGGAAGGGAAGGGTTGGTGAGCATGTGGAGAAATTGGCATCTTCATGCATTGCTGGTGGGAATATAAAGCAGTACAGCTGCTATGCTATGAAAAAGTTTGGTAGTTCCTCAAATTAAATAAAGAATTGCCATATAATCCAGCAATTCCACTCCTAGACATATATCCAAAGGAGTTGAAAAACTCCTGAAAACAAGTGTTCAAACACAAACTTACATACACACATATTCATAGCAGCTCTATTCACAATAGCCAAAAGGTAGAAACAACCCAAACGTCCATCAAAAGAGGAATGGATAAACAGATGTAGTATGTCCATATAATGGAATATTATTCAGCCATAAAAGGAAATGAAGTACTGATATATGCTATGACATGGATGAACCTTGAAAACATTATATTAAGTGAAAGAAGCTAGACACAAAAGACCACACATATCATATGATCCAATTTTTATGAAATATACAGGATAGGCAAGTCCATAGAAACAGAAAGTGGATTAATGGTTGCCAGGAGCTTCGTAGGGGACAGGGGGGGTGATGAATGGTTACTTGATCGGTACAGCATTTCCATTCAAGGTGATATAAAAATTCTGGAACTAGATAATGGTGATGGTTGCACAATGTTGTGAATGTACTCAATGCCACTGAATCATACACTTTAAAATGGTTATAATGGTAACTTTTATGTTACATGTATTTTACCACAGTAAAAAAAGACATAATGAGATTCATTGGCATCTAGATATTAATGAAGGCCTTGTAAGAATGGGTCACCTAAGGAGAAGATATAGAATGAGAAGAGGAGGTTCTGGCCAAAGTTTAAGGAATTCTGGTATTTTAAAGGACAGATATTATTCATGACAGCTTTGTACTGTGGACTGTTCTTAATAAAAAACAAAAAGTTTGACCTTTGTCCAGTAAATCGCTAAATAATGTTAATAAATCAAGTATGAGTATTATGCAGTACCTGCCTAATCTGACTTTATGCAATTGTTACTTCAGCTACTAATTCAAAGCCAATACTCTTAATAAAGTGTTGCAATACTCTGATTTAAAAAAAGATTAAAAAAAAAAATGTCCTTGGCAGGTAGAATCATGTTTTCAATTGTGTTCTCATTGTATTTGCTTGTTTACATGAAAAGCGATTATTCCACAGTGTGAAATGATGACTATTCAAGTGATGGGAAATCTGAGTTTGTGAAACCATCTCTGAAATTATTACATGGTTTCAGAATATTTTTTGCTGAAATTGGTGAATTGATGGGAACCAATTGCTATTTTGTTTGTTTGTTTGTTTGGTTGGTTTGGTTTCCTGTGGTCTTAAAATTTATTCAGTGGGAAGTTCTCCCAGGCCCTGAATGAAACCTGAGACGTGACTTTTTGGGTCATTCCTTTACTAAAAAGTTCTAAGGTCATTTTAAGTTTTTTCATACAATTTCAAATTAGAAATCTGTAATTCCCAGTTCCTCATAATAATCAAAATTGCAAAAGTGATTTGGAATCAAATATCTCATTCCCCATATACATGGTGGAGTGTGGTGTGGTCTGCTTTTTATTTACATCCTCTCCCCCTTGTTAGCAGAGTGATTCAGTACTGGAGACTGAAAAGGAGCAGCTTGAGAGATAGGAGGGAAAATAGGAAAATGTGCTATAACCACACAGTGAAATGCTGCCGAAGATAATCGGGAGCTGTTGAAGGTTCTCAAACAGTTCAAAGTGTTTCCTTAGGAAAATTAATCTAACTGTGTGCAAGGAAGATTAGAGAAGGAGAAACTGGAGTGGGGGAAATAGTTAAGAACTATTTCCATGGAGAAGATAGGTTGGATTTGAGCAATGTCATGGGGGTAGAAAAGATTTGGCAACAGGCTGGATTTGGTGGGGAAGAGAGGCGGTCTTACTGGTTGGTGGTTTGGACATTGGAAGTTTTATTATTAACAGGAATATAAGGATTCAATATTTCCCAGATAAGTGTTTGGGCCATTTGAGCTGGAAATATTTTTTCTGGCTTGTATCATCTCTTAGCTATAAGAAGACACTTGATACAGATTTTTGTCATATATATTCTCTTTTTCAAGCTTCAAGAGGGTCTTCACCAAATTTAGGGATTACTCCATGCCCATCTAGTCAGTGTTTTAAGTTATATAGACTTCTATCAGGACCTTCTAGGTTTTATTCACTTTTCATGCAGAAAAATCACATGATCATGGGTTAGAAGGCACTTTAGGGATCATTGATCAAAAAAAAATTTTTTTAAACAACTGATGGAAAGCCCATGGAGGGTCTCTTTAAATGTATTAGTGGTGTCACCACCCCTGGACAATTTTCCTTCTCAAGTTTTTCTCCTTCATCGCACAGTCTTGTCAGTGTTGTCAGATGGCAGAAATGTCAGAGTGTACCATCATTTCATTTATTAATAGAGCACTTATTAAGTACTTACTAGGCACTGTTTGAGGAGCTAGATATAAAGATGAAAGCAGTTGAGTCATGGCCCCAAAATTGGGTACTTTGAGGATAATGTTTAATTAGTTTCCAGTACTCTTTTTGACATTGCATAGCATATTAGTCTTCTGTGTCACAGAATCAAATAAAAAGTAAATATTTATATAAGAACTCAAGAAGAAGGACTTAGGATGAATCATACCTAGACATGTATATTAATCAGCCAAAGGGTGCTGATGCAAAGTACCAGAAATCTGTTGGCTTTTATAAAGGGTATTTATTTGGGGTAGAAGCTTACAGTTACAAGGCCCTAAAGAGTCCAACTCAAGGTTGCTTTCTCACCAAAGTCAGTTGCCATGTGTTGAAGCAAGATGGCAGGTGATATCTGCCTGGTCTTCCTCTTAAGGCTCAATGGGCCCAGCTTCTTCCATTCTCACCTGTACGCTGGCATAGGGCTAGTCTCTCAGGGTTTCCTATATCAGCCTGGTGTAGGGCTCGTATCTTTCCAGGCCTTATCAGCTGCTCAGCTGCAAACTATCAGGTGAATGGATCTGCTCTCTCCAGGGCCCCAGGATCAAACATGACAGAGCTCTCTCCTCTTCCATGTCTTCTTGAGTGAGTGTCCATTTATATCAGCTCACCAAGGGGGTAGGGACTCAACCCTGAGTCATGCCCTACTGATGTGGTCGAATCAAAACTCTAATCTTAACAGGTAATTTAATCAAAGACACCTCAGGTGAATCTAATACAATCAAAGGGGCTCACACCCAGAGGAACAGACCAGTTTACAAACAATCTTTTTGGGATTCAAAAACAATCTCAAACTGCCATAACATGGAATATGGATTTCAAGATTTAGTCAATGTTACTCCACAGGCACTCAGAATCACCATTCTTTTACATGCAGAGTTCGTGTCTGTAGTTAGGAGAGCATAGTCATGGTGACAGGCAAGGGCTTAGGGTTTTTTGGACATCTTGATTTTCTTCTAGATTCTCCATTTTCTAAGCTCTTCCTTGGTACTAACCTTTGAGACACTTGAGTCCTTTTCTTTTGTCATGAACTTTATATATGTTTATCTTTTTGGATTTAATAGAGAGAAGAGTTTATATATACATTAAATAACATGACACTTCTGGCAGGGTCTGCGGCAGCAGCCTATAATCACACGTATTAATTATTCTGCAGCAAAACAGGAATATTCACCTTAAGTGGGATAAATAAAGACTATGAATAACCTCATGTTCACTCAGGTCATGTCTGTTTTGTCACCAAACGAGTTACAAAATAACTTTTGGCTTTCAGAGGTTTATAGATTTTGGAATCTCAGCTAAGAGAATGTTTGCTTGTTTATGAACAAGGTGAAGCAGATGTAGTTTCTGCCCTCAAAGGACACATATTGCTTCATTTTGCACCCATTGAGTTGTTAAGCCAACTCAAGTGTGTTTAGATTTAAAAGAAGAAGAAAAGGTGGGTGTGATTTACTGGCTTAATAATGGAAAAGACTAGCAGACGGATTTGGACACTGCTGTATGCAGGCTCAAATGATGCCTCTTGGCTGCCCCCCGCCCCCCACCCCACCCCCAATCCTTCCCATGACTTTTGTTCTGAAGGTTTCAGTCTCAGCTTGCTGGCCTCTGACCACTCTAGGCCACCCTCTTCTGGTGTCAAAGATGGCTACAGCAGCTCATCAAGTTTCCCCGGAAAGAAAAAGAACCCCTCTCCCTGCTCCAGCATTCCCGCAAAAATCTCGGTATTGTACCTTTGTTACAGCTGAGCAAACAATATTATTATAATTATACTACTAACTATAGTCCATAGTTTACATTACGGTACACTGTTTGTACAGTTCTCTAATTAAAAATAAATCTCTTGGGACGTTTCATTGGATCTGACTGGGTCACATGTCTATCTTTGGACCAATCACTGAAGCCAGCAGGATGAGACAGCCAACAGACTTAGGCTTGGGCTATGTATTCCATCACGGGATTGGAGGGGGTCATGCCTACTCCAAGGAGCTGAACGCAGCAGGTAGGCTTTTCTCAAATGAAAATTGGGAGCTGTCGCCAGGGGAAATGGGAATGGTGCTGCATAGCAAAAAATAAATGCCCACCCCACAGGTTCACCCTGCATTTTCTTTGTAATTAAAATTCTTTTGATGTATTACAGTGGGTTAATCTCAGTATCTTTTCACCTATTTATAGTTTTCCTGCTGATCATACAGCAAAATACTTTTACTCTTTTATAATAACCAATGCAATATAGATACAGTATTATATATAATATATACATAATAATATATACATAAACAAAATATATGAGGGTGCAAGTCTAAAATCAAATTTAACTCTAGACTGCAATCATTAGGAACTCATACTGTCTTCAACCACCACATGGATGCCTTAAGGCTTTGAGCAATACCTTTAGAGAGAAAATATCTAAAGTGGATGCCTAGGTTGTCCTTTTAGTCCAGAACGGATAACTGAAAGCTCTCTATCTAGAAATGTTGTTCGTATTATTTTCATGCTTCATAAAGCAGCTATTTTGTGTGATGGCTATGCACGCAGGTGCTGGAGCCAGACTGCTTTGGTTTGAATCCTGCTTCTACCGCTGGTTTGGGTGAATTACTTAACCTCTCTGTGCCCCTTTTTCCTAAAGTGTAAAACGAGTACAATAGTGACACCTTCCTCCTTGGGTTGTCATGAAGGTCATATGAACTAATATACATAAAAATACTTAGAAAGGGGCCTGACACACAATAAGTGTGCTATGGACGTTAACTTATTATTACACAGGGTAACACTAACTCTGAAATTCACGGTAATAAAGTAAGAATTTTTACAGCACAGATATAAGCATCTCTGTGTCCTTAAGTAATATTGCTGCTGCCCTATATACATTTCTACCAGTAAGATCATTTGTCTTATTTCCAGGTTAAAGTTTAAGAATAAACTAACCATATTTTTTTTCAAAACGCATTGATTGTCGATACAAGAGATTCCAGTCCACATTATGGACTTAGAAAGTGGGAATCTTTCCTGACCTAATGGAGAATGAATTTGATTTCAAACCCCAAACCAATCTCCTGTTGTTGTTGCTTGTCTTCCCCTAAAAGACAAAACCTGATGATTCCTCAGTGTATATAAAACAAATTAAAAAATCCATATATAGTGCTGTGTTTACCACCCACCCTTGTATGTGGTCATGAATATCACAAATTCTTTAAATTTCCCAAACAGGAGATAAATGTCAGACCATTCTATAAATTGACTTTATGCAGCATCTCTGAGCTGAGCCTTCTGACATTCACACCAATGTTTCCATAGTAACTAATGTGTTCAGAAGGGGAAAAGCAGAAAGAGATGAAAAACAAAGGAGATGATCCAAATAAAAGAGATGCATAAGTAAGGGAGAGTAGAAGGTTCTATAAACTTTGAACCATTGCTTCTTGCGGGAGACAAGCATTCCTGTTCACGTGGGAGGCTTCCTCTGCTGCCTGAGTAACTCAGGGGTCATTACTAGAATGACTCCCAAAGCTTTAGCAGTTGGCATCCAATTACACTTGGACAGTGATCCATTAATGCCCATTTGGGCTAGTCCCCTTTCCTTTTATTTTAATCTTAATTTTTTTCTCTATTTTGAGGTCTCTTAGTTACCATGGTAATAGTGAAATAATTTGTGTCTGTCTCTGAATTGTCAAAAAATGCAGTATGAAGACAACTTAGAGAACAGTTAGAAACCAAGGGAGGGGGATATAAGTGTTAGTGATTATCACAGTTGTTTGCAAACATTGATTGACGTGAGAAATGCTAGAACACTTAAAATATAGGTTCTGTTTTCAAATCTTTTAAAAATGGTGCCATGCCAGTTGCATTTAGAAGCAGGTTTTAATGATCAGTTATTTTCTCAGGATGTCTAGAGCACAGCACCTTTTGCTCACTGAAACTTCAACAAATCTACTGTGAAAATGTGCTTAATCTCCAAGTTGTTTGTAGGTTAGATCAAGTAAACGGCTAGAAATAAGAAGTCCTTTTGGGGGAAATACACTCACAGGGAGCTGGTTCAGAAGAAGGCACTTAGGTAGGCAGATAAAAGGCCCCCTCCAAAGATGCACATGTCCTAATCCCTAAAACCTGCAAATTTACCTTACACGGCAAAAGGGACTTTGCAGGTGTGATTAAGCTTAGGATCTTGAGACGATTACCTGGATTATCCAGGTGGACCCAATGTAATAACAAGAGTCCTTTGGGCAGGGCTTCTTAACCAGGGGTCCATGAACTTGAATTCAAAAAAACATTATCCTTGTGGGGGTGTGTTAATGCAGGTGTGATATATTTATTAAATAGTACACAGTATAGTGTGGACTTAGTAAGGGGTCTGTGGTTTTCACCTGACTGGCAAAGGGATCCGTGGAACAAAAATGGTTAAGAACCCCTGCCTTACAGGGAGGCAGGCGTGTCAGAGTCAGAGAAGGTGATGTGATGACAGAAGCAGAGGTCAGAGTGATATGGGGCTACAAGCCAAAGAATGCAGTCTCTAAAAGCTGGAAAAGGCAGGGAAGTGGTTTCTCCCCAGAGCTTCCAGAAGGAATGCAGCCCATATTATTTGTTAATTTATTTTATTTTATTTTATTTTATTTTATTTTTAGGAGGTTGTATTAGTCGGCCAAAGGGGTGTTTCACAATATATCTGTAATTGGTCGGTCTTTATAAAGGGTATTTATTTGTGGTAGAAGCTTACAGTTACCAGGCCAAAAAGCATAAGTTTCTTCTCTCACCAAAGTCCACGTGTTGGAGCAAGACAGCTGCCGATGTCTGCAAGGGCTCAGGCCTTTGGGTTCCTCTCCTGCCG
>PVKH010026299.1:0-13241 GCA_004027955.1 Chaetophractus vellerosus | reverse complement strand
CCACATTTTGTTTATCCATTCATCTGTTGATGGATATTGAGATTGCTACCACCTGGTGGCTGTTGTGAATAATGCTCCTATTAATAGTGGTATACAAATATCTGTCCAAATCCCTGCTTTCAATTCTTTTATACCTAGAAGTAGTATTGTCAGGTTGTATGATAGTTCAATTTTAAACTTTTTGAAGAACTCCCAAACTATTTTCCACAGCAGCTGAACGATTTTCCACACCTAACAACAATGTAGTAGGATTCCTATTTCTCTGTATCCTTACTAGCATTTGCTATTTTACATTTTTTAAATAATAGCCATTCTATTGGAGGTGAAGTGGCATTTTCTTGTGGTTTTGATTTGCATTTCCCTCATGGCTAATGAGGTTGGGCATCTTTTCATATACTTATTGGTCAATTGTATATCTTCTTTTTATACATTCTATCTATTCAGGTCTTATGCCCATTTTTTTATAGGCTGCTTGTCTCTCTGTTGTTGAGCAGTAGGAGATCTTTATGTATTCTAGATTTTAACCCTTATCAGATATATAGTTTCCAAATATTTTCTCCCATTCTATAGGTTGTCTTTTCATTTTCTGTATGATATCCTTTGATGAATAAACGTTTTTAATTTTGACGAAGCCCAATTTATCATTTTTTTTCTTTTGTTACTCATGATTTTATTGTAAAGTATAGGAATTCTTTGCCTAATACATGGCCCTGAACATATTTTCCTATCTTCTCTTGTACAAATGTAATCATTTTAGCTCTTATATTTAGCTTTTTCAATCATTTTAAGTTTATTTTTGCATATACCATGAACTAGGGGTCCTTCTTTTATTTGCATATGGAGATTCAGATTCTCCACACCATTTATTAAAGAGATAATTCTTTTCCCTTGTCAAAACTCAATTGGCCATAGAAAGCAACCAAGAAGGCAACAGAGTAAGGAGCTCCAAGAGTCAGCTTCTCCTATAGGGCAGTTTAATCACCCAGAGGTATCCAAAACACCTATTTGGGAGACCCAGGAGACCAGAAGAGCATCTTGCAATATCTTTGAAAGAATGGAAGGAGGAGATGGCCCATCTGCACTGCTTATTCCTGAGTAATGAGTAGAACACTCTACACCACAGGGGCTGATGCCCATCCTCCACTGGCGGCACAAGCCACCTCAGGAGCCATTCCATGGCTGGAGTTGGAAGCACCATTTCCCAAAACCTGAGGAGAAAGGACAGTCAAGCACCGACTTCAGCTACTGATTAGTAAATCTGGCTGACTAAAGTATAATCCTAAGAACAGCTAAAGTTAGACCCTGTCCAAGTCAGAAAGAAGCTGGTACCCGCCATTTTAACTCCACCCCAGGTTTAAAGAGAAGCAGAGCTGATTGAAAAATCACAGTGAGAGTAGGGACTAGCTTCTTTCCACCCAGATCTGATTGCAGCCCTAACCTAGGCCTCAGCCCCACCTCCGGCAGGGTGGAAGCTGGTGGACCCTGCACCAGCCTCTCCAGGAAATTGCAGGCAGTTTTGGCCAGCACAGGCTAGAGAGTCGGACATCTGGGGCTCCATCCCATCCCCCCAATAGGATATGAGGGGAACTATATTTCCTTGGCCTCTCTGGGATACTGCAAGGGCTTTCGGCCCAAGAGACTGGTTTGTTAAGCATCTTTGATTCCATCACTGGCCCCCATTTCCCCACATAGGATAGGAGGGGGGCTGGTTTTAAATCAGCCCATCTAGTAAACTGTAGGTGATTTCATCCCACACAATTGGCTACTTAGACAACTGTAGCTCCATCCCTGCCCCTCAAAAGGAGAGGAGGGGAGCTGTGTTTTCTCAGCCACTTTGGGCAACTTCAAGTGCTTTTGGCCCACACAGAATGGTTTGTTGAGTGCTGAGGGATCCACCCCTGCCTCCCCCCATAGGATAGAAGGGGTCTGGCGTTTCCCCACCCTCTCTAGGCAACTGCAGGCACTTTCAGCCTGCACAGACCAGATACTCAGACACCTGTAGCTCCATCCCTGCATCCCAGTAGTGTAGAAGGGAAGCTGTGTTTCCTCAGCCTCTCTGGACAACTATAGATGCTTTCATCCTGAATAGACTAGTTTGTTGGGCACCTGTGGTTCCATTTAACCCCTTAAAGGGCAAAAGAGACAGTATTCCCTCAGTGTCTCAGGACAACTACAGGCACTTTTGGTCCACACAGTTTAGATTTTTGGGCACTCTGGAGGGTCCATCACCACCTCTGGTAGAGGGGTTAGAGCTACATTAATCTACTTGGTCAACTGTGGTCAGTCAATTTGCCTGGATTAGTTTGCTGCCCACGACTGCAGCTCCATCCACACCCACATAGGGGAGGAAGGGTTGTAAAGCTTCATCATCTCTTTGGGCAACTGAATATGGTCTTGGATTGCATGCCTTGGATTAGTACACATTACTGTGGTTCTGTCCCTACTCCTGGCAGAGCAGAAAGGTGGGAGAAGCTTCATCAGTTCCTGGGGCAACATGGGCAGCTTCAGCCTCTACAGTTTACAGTACCAACTATATCCTCAACTCATACTACACAACCAGCAAGGGAGAAAGGGCAAGAAAGCTCTAAACTAACGATAGAAACTGCACCCAGAAAAATACATCTAGTAAGCCAGATGGCAAGACACCAACAAAAAATTGCAATCCATACTGAGAAACAGGAAGATATTGACCTGCCAAAGAAATAAGATAAGCCTCCAGATGACATAACAGAATTGAGACAACTAACATAGATGTTCAAAGAAATCTCCTTAATAAATTCAATTGAGATATCTAAAGAGATTAAGGAAATTAAGAAGACACTGGGTGAGCACAAAGAAGGATTTTAAAGGATACACAGAAAAAAGTAGAAGATCTTATGGGAATGAAAGGCACAATAAATGAAATTAAAAATACACTGGAGGATATGACAACAGATTTGAGGAGGCAAAAGAAAGGATCAGTAAGTTTGAAGACAGAGCCTCTGAAAGTAAACAAAAGAAAGAACAGATGAAGAAAAGAAGGGAAAAAATTGAACAGGGTCTCGGGGAACTAAATGACTGCAAAAGAGATGCAAACATACATTTCATGGGTGTCCCAGAAGGAGAGGAAAAGAGAAAAGGGACAGAAGGAATATTTAAAGAAATAATGGTAGAAAATTTCCCAACCCTATTGAAGGACATAGATACCCATGTCCAAGAAGCACAACATAGTCCCATCTGATTAAATCTGAACAGACCAACTCTGAGACACATACTAATCAGAATGTCAAATGCCAAAGAAAAATAGAAAATTCTGAGCGCATCAAGAGAAAAGTGATGCATTATATACAAGGGACACCCAATAAGATTAAATGGTGATTTCTCATCAGAAACCATGGAGGCAAGAAAGCAATGGTATGATATATTTAAGATACTGCAAAAGAAAACCTGCCAACTAAGAATCTTACATCCAGCAAGATTGTCTTTCAAAAATGAGGGCAAGGTTAGATTATTCACAGATAAACAGAAAGTGAGTAAGTGTGCAACCAAGAGACCAGCTTTGCAGGAAATACTAAATGGAGTGCTACAGCCTGAAGAAAAAAAAAGTCGAGGGAGAGAAATGGAAGAAACTCTAGAAATGAAGATTTTATCAGTAACTACAAGTATGAAAACAATGATGTAAACAAAATATAACAGACAAAACTCAAAGGTCTCAAGTGTTCATGGATCTTTCTCCAGGATAGACCATATGTTGTGTCACAAAGCAGATCTCAATAAATTCAACAAGATCAAAATCATACAAAGCACTTTCTCTGATCATAATGGAATAAAGTTGGAAATCAACCAGAGGTGGTAAAAGGGAAAATTCACAAATATATGGAGATTAAACATCACCGTCTTAAATAATCAGTGGATCAAAGAAGAAATTGCAAGAGAAATCAATAAATATCTTGAGATAAATGAAAATGAGAATACAATGTATCAGAACCTCTGGGATGCATTGATGGCAGTGCTGAAAGGGAAATTTATAGTCCTCAACACTTTCATTAAAAAAGAAGCACCAACTAGGAATGCAACTGGAAAAAGACCTTGACCAAAATGGGGAAAGGGTAAAGACAAATGAGTTTATATGGTTCGGAGACTTCAAGGTGAGTCAGGAGGTCATTCCAGAGGTTTTGCTTATGTACATTTCAGCAGGATCTCATTGACTGCCAAAGTAAATATTGCCTCAAATAGCAGGGCTCCTGAGGGCTCTAGAGACATCCAGACTCTACAGGTAGGGAAGATAGCTCAGGAGTTTGGTGCCCTGCCAGTGAGCCCTACGTTGGAATTTATGCTCCTCAGTGTGACAGAGTTGGACTCAGTTATGGTTTCCCTACATTTGGCTCTTCTGCCCCTTCTATTTGAACCTATAGTTAGTACTAGAGTTTATAGGTGTATGTCCAAGAGACTTAAATCTTTGGGCTGTCCATATGCCCACTGGGCTCTGAATCCCAACAGAGTTGCAATGCCTACTCTTCAGTTCAATGGACTCATCCAGGATAACTAACAAGGAGATTATGGACAAGGATCATCCCAAGGAAGAGAGAAAGTCCACAACTGCAAGCAAGAGAGTCCTATCCATCTGCCCCATGGGATCTAAGCCCCCCTCTCAATTAGAGGTGGAGTGTGTATCTCCATCCCAGAATCCTCAGGATTAGGGAATGAACAATGGGCTAAAGCAGACTTACTGGTATTCTACTACAGACCTACTGTGATTCTAGCAATGGAAGAATTTTTATCATTGATAAAAATTGGACAATAGAAGTTCTGAGGGCAGGGAGAGGAAACAATAAGTGTAATATGGGGACATTTTTGGGACTTGGGAATTGTCCTGAATGACATTGCAATGATAGATACAGGCCATTATATATCTTGTCATAACTTACAAATTGTGCGGGAAAGAGTGTAAACTATAACGTAAACTATAATCCACACTTAGTGGCAATGCTCCAAAATGTGTTCATCAAGTGTAACAAATTTACCACACTAATGAAGGATGCTGTTAACATGGGAAAATATGGGAAGGGTAGGGAGCGGGACATAGGGGAATCCCTTGTATTTTTATGTAACATTTATGTAATCTAAGAAGGTGAAAAGACAGCCCACTCAATGGAGAAAATATTTGGAAACCACATATCCGATAAGGGTTTGATTTCCATTCTATTTAATGAAATCATATAACTCAACAGTAAAAGAACAAGCAGTCCAATTAAAAAATGGACAAAAGACATGAACAGACATTTCTCCAAAGATGAAATACAAATGGCCAAAAAGCACATGAAAAAATCTTCAGTATCATTAGCTATTAGCTATTAGGGAAGGGCAAATCAAAATGACAATGAGATATCATCTCACACTGCATAGAATGGCCATTATTTAAAAAAACAGAAAACTACTAGTACTGGAGAGGATATGGAGAAATAGGAACACTCCTTCACTGTTGGTGGAAATGTGAAATGGTGTAGCCTCTGAGGAAGATAGTTTGGTGGTTCCTCAGGAAGCTAAATATAGAACTGCCATATGATCCAGCAATTCCTCTACTAGGAATATATCCAGAACTGAAAACTGTGACACGAACAGACATTTGCACACCAATGTTCATAGCAGCATTATTCACAATTGCCAAAAGATGGAAACAACTCAAATGTCCATCAACCCATCAATGGAAAAACAAAATGTGGTATATTTGGTATATATGATGGAATACTCTGCTGCTGTATGAAGAAATGAAATTGGGATACATATGATAGCAGGGATGAATCTTGAAGACATTATGCTAATTGAAATAAGCCAGACACTAAGGGACAAATATTGTATGGTCTCACTAATACAACTAAATATGAAGAATACATGCATGGAGTTAAAACCTAGAGTATAGGTTATTTGGAGATAGAAGGAGGACTGAGAAGGAGTACTGATACTTAATGTATGTAGAAGTTTCAATTAACTTGACTGTAAAAGTATGGAGATGGATAGAGTTGATGGTAACACATTATAGTGAGTAGAACTAATGTAGCTGGTTTATAAATGAGATTGTGGCTGAAAAACATAGTCTAGGGATGTAAATGTCAGTTGAAAGCTAGAGAATAATCTAGGGACTGAATAATGCAGAGAACCCAGAGATGGATGAGAATTGTGGTTAATAGTACAAATGCAAGAATTTCCGTCTGTGAACTAGAATGGATGTGTGTCACTATTGCAGGGTATGGGAATGTGGAGAAGCATGGGAGAAATACAATTAATGTAACCTTTGGACTAAAGATAATAGCAATACTGTTATATTCTTGCATCACTGCCAAAGTTGTACTGTGTTAATAATAGGGGAGGTATGGAATAAATATACCAAATGTAAGTTATAGCCCATAGTTAGTGGTAATAGTCTGATGATATTATCTCATAATTTGTAAGACATGTTCCACAACAGTGTGGTGTGTTGGTGAAGGGGTGTTGTATGGGAATTCCATATATGCGCATGATTGTTTTTAAGTTCATGACTTTAATAAAAATATATTTAAAAATCGATTGGTCATAGAAATGTGGGTTTATTTCTAAATTCTCAATTCTATTCCATTGGTATTTATGTCTTTCCTTGTGCAAGTACCATACAGATTTGATTACTGTAGCTTTGTAATGAGTTCTGAAATGAGGAAGTATGAGTCCTCCAAATTTGTTCTTTTTTAAGATGGTTTTGTCTATTCAGGGTCCCCTCCTTTCCCAATAAATTATTTTAATGAAATGTTACTAAAGTATATCATTCATACATGAACATACATAAACAATAAGGTATAGTAAAAGTTGTGAACGTACAAAATAAACATGCATATCATCATACAGGGCTCCCATACATCACCCCACCACCAACACATTGCATTTTTGTGAAACATTTGTTACAAACTATAAAGGAGTATTGTCAAAATATTACTACTAACAATAGCCCATATCTTACATTTGGTGTAATTTCCCCCAACCCACCTGATAATTGACACCTTGTATTAGTATTATACATTTGTTACAGAGAGAATGTTCTCATATTCGTCCAGTTAACCACAGTCCATCTTCCACCACTGGATTCCCTGTTTTATACAGCCCCATGTTTTATACAATCCATTCAAAGTGTACACTCAGTGACTCTCATTTTCATCGCAGATTTGTGCTGTCACCACTTCAGTCAGTTTTAGAATATTTTCACTACTCTAAAAGGAAAAATTCAATATCACCATATATCCCCCTATTGTTGTCTTTTAGAATTTATATAATATCTCCTTTGCCATTGCTGCAAAATATTGCAATGTTACTGTTAACTATCATCCATAAGTTACATTACTGGTAATTTTCCCTTGTATTACCATATTCTTAACACTCTGTAAAAGAACATTCTTATATTTACATTATTAACCACAATCTTCATCCACCATGGAAATCCCTGTTATACATTCCCTAGATTATTTTCTAGTTTCCTGTCAATTGACCTTTACGTCCACATGCTACCCCTTTCAGCCAAAATCTCATTTACAATACAGCAGTGTTAGTTATACTCACTATAATGTGTTATCATCAACTCTATTCATTTTGACACTTTTACAATTAAACTTATTAATAATGCTACATACATTAAGCACAGACTCCCATTCTCAATCCACATTATATTTCCTAGTAAACTATACCCTAGAGTTTACCTCCATGAGTTAACTCATCATATTTAGTTTATATTAGCGAGAACATACAATATTTGTCCTTTTGTGTCTGGAATATATCATTTAACATAACAACCTCAAGGTTCATCCATATTGCCATATGCATCCTGATTTCATTTCTTCTTACAGATGAATAGTATTCCATTGTATGTAAACATTTTCTTTATCCATTCATCGGTTGATGGACCCTTAGGCTGGTTCTATATTTTAGGAGTTATAAATAAAGCTGCTGTGAACATCAGTGTGCAAATGTCAGTTCATGTCCCTGCTTTCAGTTCTTCTGAATATATTTCTGGTAATGGGATTCTGGATCATACAGCAGTTCTATATTGAGCTTCTTGAGGTACTGCCAAACTGTCTTCCACAGAGGCTTCACCATTCTGCATTCCCACCAACAGTGAAGGAGTGTTCCTATTTCTCCACATCCTCGCCAGCACTAGCAATTTTCTGTTTTTTAAATAATGGCCATTCTATAAGGCGTGAAATGGTATCTCATTGTAGTTTAATCTCCATTTCCCTAATATCAAGTGAGGTTGAGCAGTTTTTCATGTGCTTTGGGGCATTTGTATTTCCTCTTTTTTGAAATATCTATTCAAGTCTTTTTTGCCCATTTTTAAATCGGGTTGCTTGTCTTTTTTTATCATTGAGTTGTAAGATCTCTTTATAATACTTGGATATCGAACCCTTTTCAGGTATGTGGTTTCCAGATATTTTCTCCCATTGAGTAGGCTGACTTTTTACTTTCTTAATAAAGTCTTTTTAAGAACAAATTGTTTAAATATTTTCAATTCATGAACAAGAATATTTTTCCATCCATTTACGTCTTCTTTCTTTTAGTAATGATTTGTAGTTTTCTGTGTACACCTCCTTCACATTGTTGCCTAAATTTATTCTTATATATTTTATTCTTTTAGTTGTTATTTTAAATGGAATCTTTTTCCTAATTTCCTTTTTGAATTATTCATTGCTGCTGTATAAGAACACCACTGATTTTTGCGTGTTGACACGGTACCCCGTCAGTTTGCTGAGTACATTCATTAGATACAGTAGTTTTCTTGTAGAGTCTTTGGACTTTCAGTATATAGGATCATGCCATATTAAATTAAATAGGGGATAACTTTACTTCTTCCTTTCCAATTTATTGATTTTCCTTGCCTAATTGCAAGAAATTCTGGTTAGAACTTCCAGTGCAGTGTCTAATGGCAGTAATGAAAGTGAGCATCCTTGCTTCTTTCTGACCACTGGGGGAAAGTTTTCAGTCTTCCCAGTGTTTCACCATTATTATCTTTGTGGTTATCATGGGGTTTAAATTTAACACCTGAAATCTATAAAAATCTCATTTGGTTTGATACCAACTTAAATTCAATAGTATATACAAACTATGTCCCTTCCAACCCCTTAATTTAGTTTTTTCTTGTCACAAATGACATCTTTATATACTGTGTGTCCAAAATCATAAAATTATCATTACTTTTTATGCATTTGCATTTTAGATCCTTTATGAAATAAAAAGTTTAATTACAAATCAAAATACAATAGTGCTAGCATTTATCTTTACCAATGTTATTATCTTTACCAGAGATTTTGTGTGGCTTCAACTCATTGTCTAGTGTCCTTTTCTTTCAACCTGCAGAATTCCCTTTTGCTTTCCTTATAGAGCCAGTCTAGTGGTGAGGAACTCCCTCAGCTTTTGTTTATCTGGGAAAGTCTTAATCTTGTCCTCATTTTTGAAAGACAGTGTTGCTGGATATAGAGTTCTTGGTTGGCAATTTTTTTTTCTTTCTGCTCTTTGAATATGTCATCCCACTTCCTTCTTACCTTCATGGTTTCTGATAAGACATCTTATTGAGGCTTCCTTGTACATAACACATTGCTTCCTTCTTGCAATTTTCATGATTCTCTCTTTGTCTTTTGACAATTTTATTATACTATGTCTCTGTATCTCAGTGTGGATCTATTTAGGTTTAGCCAAATCTTTGGTTAAACTGGGGAAATATTCAGCCATTATTTTTTTAATATTCTTTTGGTACTTTCTCTCTTTCATCTCCTTTTGGAGTACCATTGTGTGTATATTGGTGTGCTTGATAGTGTCCTTTTGGTCTCTCAAGCTGTGATCACTTTTCTTCATTCTTTTTCTTTCTACTCCTCATACTGAATTATTCAATTGTCTTATTGTCAAAGTCACTGATTCTTTCTTCTGCCAACTACAATTTGCTACCTTCTAAGATATATATATATGTTATATATATATATATTTCTATTGCTGTGTTCTTCAGCTCTGTTTAGCTTTGTTTTCATGATTTTCATCACTTTTTGATATTCTTTTTTTGTTCATCTATTTTTTTTCCTGATGTCCTTTAGTTCTTTGCCTGTGTTTTTCTTTAGCTCTTTGAGCATACTTAAGACAACTTTTTTAAAGTTTTGTATTTTTTTTCTGTTACATCCTGTCCTCCTTTTTGATAGACTCCAATTATAAGCTTTGTAATCTTTTGTTCATGCTGGATATTTTGATATTTTACTCTGGAATTTGTTGACTAAGGCATCTGTTCCTCAACCTTGTAACAAGTTATTGTTATGACAGAGATTACCTTGAGTGCCAAGGCTAGAAAAAAATTAAAAAACAAACAAAAAAAAAAAAACCTTTCTCATTTGCAGATTGGTCTATGTAAGTGCCTAACAATGAGTTTAAAAAAGAGCCTAAGGTGAAAGTGTAGGTCCTCCCTGGTCTTTTCTAAGCATGTTTCTTATCTTGGGCATGCATATGTGGCTCTAAGCTGCCCCCTATCTATACAGATCCAAATGTCCCATTTTCCCCTAGGGAAAACTTTTTTCCTGGAACCCATTGCTACATTATATGTCCCAGGACTGACAATCCTTTGATCCAGGTAGTTGTGATTTGACTGTTCTCCTACAGCATTTTAGCTGCCAGCATCCAAGCTGTCTACATTTAGGGCAAAATCTGGGATGGCAAGCCTGTAATGAGTTTCTTGATTCAGTCCTTCAGGCTGCCATCAGACAGTTTGGCATAGACATACATGTAATCCTAGTATGTGCACATGATTATTCTGCTCCATCTGGAATCAGGACCAGGGTACAGAACTGGAACTGCAGGTTGTCTCCACACCAAGTCTTGGAGGGGGTAGAGGAAGGGCCAGCAATTACGCAAAGAGATTTTCCTACTATTTTTAAGTTATTTTTTTTTTCTTGATTCAGTACTTTCACAGCTATAAATAACTTTTTAACTGTTGTCTGGAGATCTCAGAAAGATGGATCTGCCAAATTTTGCTTGTTGTTTAAAGCTTCTGTGGAGGGATGGAATCTCAGAATGTCTCACTCTACCAATTTTGTGGCATCAAACTCCCATAGATCTATCTTTAATGAAGTACAAATTGTGAGTTTTTTGTGGTTTGTGTTTTTAGTATTATATTTAAGATGTCTTTGCCTAATCCCAAGTCTAAAAGATCTTGTATTTTTTCCTTTTAAAATTTGTATACTTTTCCTCTTACATTTAGGTCTATGGGCCATTTTGAATTAATTTTTGTATGCTGTATAGAAATCATTGAAATTAAGCTTTTGCATATGAATATCCAATTATCATCCTTTCCAAATTGAACTGCCTTGGCATATTTTTGAAAAGCAACTGGCCATAAATATAAGGTTTAATTACTGCACACTATTCTTTTTCATTAATCTGTATATCTATCCTTAAGTAAGCACTCTACTACCTTTATTATTGCCTCTTTAGAGTAACTTTTTAAATCAAGAAGTGTAAGAACTCCAATTTTGTTCTTTTTCAAGATTTTATTGGCTATTTTGGGTCCTTTGCATTTCCATATGCATTTTAGAACCATGCTGTCAAGTTCTGCAAGTAAGCCTGCTGAGCTTTTAATAGGAATTATGTTGAATCTATGGATCAATTTGGGTGGATGTGTCATCTTAACAATAGTAAGTCTTCCAATCCATGAACATGCAAAATCTCTCCATTTGTTTAGATATTCTCTAGTTTCTTTTAGCAATATTTTATACTTTTCATTGAGTAAGACTTGCACACAATGTTTGTTAAATTTATTGTTATTTTATTATTTTGATGCTATATGAATGAAATTGTTTTCTTTAATTCATTTTTATTAATTTTTTAATATACAGAAATACAATTGATTTTCATAGGTTTATCTTTTAGCTTATGAACTTGCTAAAAGATATTCCAAGAGTTTTTTGAATATGGAAGCATTTTAAGTAAGGGAATAGCATGGTCAGATTTTCATTTTAAATAAATCATTCTGCAGCTGTGAAGAGGATACATTCAAAGGAGGAAATGGTAGAGGAAAGGGTATTATTTTTCAACACTGTTAGATCAGTTACTGAAGTTCAGAATCCTAGCAGAAATATACAACAAGATTAGGAGAACACCAGAAAATGTATTTAGAAAAATAATTGCTTATTTTTTTTTTACAGAAATGTGCTTATTTATTTTAAGAAAATTGTGTTATGCTTTCTTTTTCAATTAATTACATTTATTGTACTCATTAAAAGCTTGAGGACTTTTGCTTGCAGTAGTGGCAGACTAGCTAATTTGGACCAGTTCTGTTTATAAGGACAATTAGAAATCTGGATTTTTTTTTTTTTAATTTGCAGAGAACTAAGACAGCAAGAAAGATAGTGGAGAATTGTGTGTTTTGGGATCTGAGGGAAAGTAAAGTCCTGAGCATTTAGGTCTTATTTTTCCCCTGTTTTTGGGAAAGTCTGGCTTAGCACATTTGACAGCCTCATGGGGCTAAAAGGACAGGAATTGGAGACAAGGTCCTGACAATAAAAAGAGAACCTGGTGAATCCTCTTCATTTGGGTTTGACCCTGAAGGGCTGCACATTGGAAGAGTAATCCTTGGGTGGATGTCTTTTACCAGGAATAAGTTTAAGTGACAGAGGATGGCTATTTTCCCAGGAACCTGGCAAAAGCAAATAAATGTTCACTCTGGAGTAAGATAATAACATCCTGGGCCTAAAATGATTTCCATGAACAATTTTTTACTGGAACAAAGTAAAAAAAATAACCAGGCACGTGAGATAATGACACAAGAAGAATGAAGAGCAGTTCAAACAGTAGACAATAGAAAAGGACCATAGGAGCTCCAGATATTGGGGTTTTCTAACAGGCTTAATGCGTAAAATGTTCAAGATGATAAAATACAAGATTGTACATTTTCACAAGAAACTGGAAATTTTAAAAAATACAAATATAAATGATGACATTGAAAAGGACAATAAACACAACAAAGAAGTAAAGAAATGGGTTCAGTAGCAAATTAGATACAGCTGATAAAATTAGTGAACCAAAGATAGGTCCAAAGAAATATTACAAATGAATCATAGAGTGGCAAAGGGATAGAAAATACAGAAAAGAGGCCTAAAAGATAAAGTGAGAAGAATTCGTATAGGGGAAGTGGGATCCCAGAATGAGAAATAAAAGGGAAGACTGTGACAGAAGTAATAGTTAAAGAAATAATGGCTTAAAAATTTCCAAAAGCA
>PVKH010026298.1:0-13242 GCA_004027955.1 Chaetophractus vellerosus | reverse complement strand
AAGAAAAGGTTCATAAGTACAATCACCAATATCAAGGACCTGGTGTAATGGTCTGTTTTCCTGCACTAGGCACTGCCCTTGTACTCACAGGATTCCTGCAATCCTATTACAGAATGTAGCAGAACTCCCTAGGATGGGAATTCAAATAATATTCTTTTAGTTATTGTGTAGGTCTCCTCCAACCGAGACAACACCCCATGAACACTTGAACATACCCCAGGCATACCCCAGGTTAGAACCCCTTCCCATGCATCCCCCCATCACTGACACCCCACACCAGTGATCCTCCCCAGCTACAGTTGGGACTCTCTGTGATCCAAATCCTATCCAACAATGAAGCCAACAAAATAAACAAATAAAATTAATTTAAAAATGAAATCATAATAGTTTTAAAACTAACAGATACAAAAAAATTAAATTAAGACAATTTTGAAATAAAAATTTCTTTTTAGCTGTTGTTTCTTTCATCACTGTAAGATCCACTGTCTTGTATGAACAGTGATATTTTCTTCTGCATATTCCCCCAGCATCTTATTTTTTCCATTTTGTCTTCAAAAAAGCTTTAGGTTACAGAAAAGTCACATAGAGAATATAGGGGTTTCCCATATACTCAACACCCTCCCCTTTTCCACTCTCCCCTATTAATAATATTTTACATGCAAATGGTACAGTTGTTACAATGGATATACAAAACACTTTTAAAACCATCAGAAAAAATAAATGTCTAGAGAAAAATTTACAACTATTGGAAGAAAAGCATCCTGAAATAATGCCTTTATAGATACCCAGATAAACCAAAAGGTTCAACAATGCTAATTTCAATTCATTAAAGGGTAAAGCATAACAAAATAGTTCAAAACCGAGTGGCTTAGAGGAACAGTAAATATGTATTAACTCAGTTGCTATAGAGTTTAGCTGAGTGATTCTGGTGTGGGGTCTCACATAAGGTTGCAGTCATGATACTGGCCAAGGCTGCAGTTTACTGAAGGCTTTAAGGGGTCTTTAGGATCTGCTTCCAAGATGGTACATTCATATAGCTTGCAAGATGGTGCTGTCTCCTGGTAGAAGGCCTCAGTTCCCTGCCACCTTTTCCTCTATATAGGGCTGCTTGAGTATCCTCACGACAAGACAGCCACCTTCCATCAGATCAAATTATTCAAAACAAAAGAAGGCAGAAGCTTTAATGTCTTTTATGATGTAATCTTGGAAGTGGCACATTGTCATTAGAAGCAAATCACTAAGTCCAGTCCATACTCAAAGGGAGAAAAATTAAGCTCCACCTTTGTAGAGAGGAAAGTCAAAGATCCATAGACATACTTTATAACCACCACAGCTACTGTGAGTCAAACAATCTTAAATACTCAGTTAAAAAGCTATATTTTGAAAGTATTGTATTCTCTAATAATATAACACAATCTAACAACTTGATGACTTGTTATTTCTAATATTTCTATAATAGGTCATATTTGGACCTACTGTGTATTTTCTTAGAAAAAAAGGAGGAGGAAGAAGGAGAGGAGGGGAAGGAGAGGCAGAAGTAGAAGCAGAAGCAGAAGCAGCAGCAGAACTAGAACTAGAAAAAGAAGATGATGATGGAGACAGAGAAGAGGAAGGTGAAGTTGGAGAAGGGGAAGAAGAAGAAAAAGAGAAGGAGGAAGATGAGGAAGATGAGGAGAAGAAGGGGGGGAGGTGGGAAGTGAGGGGAAAGCAAAGGGAAAAAGAAGGGAGAGGAGGAGGGGGGAAGGGGAGAAGATTCTCCCTTATAAGCTCACCCTGTATAGCTCACTTACTTGTTTTCTTATTGGCTCTGATTGGGTCCCTGATCCAATAACTATGACCAAGGTAATGATACATCTTATTGGGCAGGCCTGAGGCACATGTCTATTCCTGAGGTCCAGGATAAAATCAACACTGTGGAAGCATGTGGACTGAGGGTAGGAAAGAAATGATAGAGGTATCACAGTTACGGTTATCTGAAGAAGAAGAAATAGATAAGGGAGAGCCTAACACCATATGCCCATATTTTGACCTTTGAGTCTTTTCATTTAAGTTTTCTTCTCTCAGGTCAGTGCTAATAACATGGTTTTTTAAACAATGTTCTAAAATTAATCACACCACCAGCTGCTTGAGGAAGAAATAGAAATGGAAAAGACAAGAACAGGAAAGGGAAATAAGATGAGAACGCGAACTACCCAGAAAGAAGGCAGAAGCTGACCTGCAAAAATCTGAGAGATTATCAACAAAGCTAGTACATACTGGATGAGATTTATTTATTCATAAAGGACTTGAAAAGCAAACAAATACTTTTCTCCAAACCACAAACAGTAAAAATAAAGTGAAATATGACCATGATAGATGTCTAAAATCTACTACAAAATAAATATTAACTTATCTGAAAAGGACTAGGCATCCACTATATAAGCAGTGGTCAGGAAAGGAAGAAATGGGATTGAACGTGTATGCAATATGGACAAGGGAGGAATTGCAGTAGTCCAGGGGTTTGACCAGGCCCGTCCCGGTTGTCCTCATTATAGAAATGGATATATGAAGTTATGATAACCAGATGCTTTAGAACAACTGACTCATCTACTAACCCTTCTTGCTCTGATTCTGTCCTTATCAAAGAACTTTCTACATAATAGATGATGTCTCCTGTAGATGACTCTATAAAAAAGGAACATCTAGTCAGGCCCCTTTCATATTGCTCCTTATAAATTAATTAGCTGACATCCTGGTCTATACATAAGATTCTTGGGAATGAGGTTTTTCGATCACTCCTCTCTAAAAGACTGCTTTTGTACATTCCAACCTAACCATGTTCTGCCTGCTGTCCTGAATTACCTTGAAATATGGTAATGCCACCTCTGGGTAGCCAGTCAAACAAACTTCTGAGGAAAATTCCATATAAATGTACCTCTTTTTCAAATGTCATTAAGGATTACTAGCAATCAGTCTGACCTATGGCCTATGCAGCAGAGATGCATTAACCCGAATGCACTCCTCTGATTATCCTTGACTTCATTCATTCCTCTCCTCAGCTGGTATTAAGTGGCACTCCCATTAATTACATAGAATCTAATTGGAAAACTGAAATCTGCATGTTGCCACCTCTCCTGTGTGTTTATATTGAGAATTTGTTGCAAATTTGACTTCAATCACTCAGGTCAAACAGGACATTCACCTTCAGTGAGCAACTCTCTTAATAACTTTGTGGTTTTTTAAAAAGGATTCTTTAAAGGAAACCTCTAGATATATGCAAATAAGCAAATCCCTTATATTCTTAGGACCTGTTTTCTCAATTGGTAATGAAGGGGATCAACTACATCATGTTTAAAGTCTCCTCAAACTCTAACAATCCCAGAATCTGATGGGTACTTCCTTGGGAGAAAAAGTCCTATATTTTAGGTATCATTCTTTGAAAACAGAGTATTCTTAGAGGTGTGTAGCTTCTGAGCTACGTACTATTTTCACGTCAATGTGATTTACATTCTGAGTTATACTGTAAAATCCTTGAAGTCCAAGATATCTCAGAGTGCTTTACATGCTAATCATGAGTGCCTCATTTCCTTGCACAGTGTATACGCTTTAGAAATATCTGCCTGCAGAATGACCACACACAATATATGAACTTTGTTTGGATCCTAATTTAACCAAATTAAAACATAAACAAAGAAACAAAAAACTTTATAAGACACTAAGTGAAGTGTGAACACTGAGTGGCTATTTGATGGTGCTAATGAGCCACTGTGATTTTTATGGAGGGTGGGAACGAGGATGGTATAGTGGTTAGTTTGTTGTTGTTGTTTAAAGAAATCCCTCTCATTTAGAAATACGTGTTGAAAAATTTTTGGATGAAATTATATGAAATTTTGGATTTGTTCCAAAATAATCTGGAAGAGTGGTTACTAAGTAGGAGAAGAGAATGAACACGATTAGATATGAGTAGATATTTGTTTAAGCTGTTGATAAGCTGTTGATGAATACATGGAGGTGTCATTATAGTCTACCTACACTTGTATATGTTTTAAATTTTCAGAGTCATTTTTTTAAAAGAAATGTATGCTGATTGAGCAGACTCCATAGATCTTTGAATGCTTTACAAAAAGATAGATTATACTAAGAAAAGAAATTTAATAAGGGAAAAAAAAGAAAAACTTAAGACATAAAAGGACATCAAAGAAACATTAGAAAAACAGCGATCTAAAGCTGTTCCTTAGTGTCAATTAAGGGGACACATACAGTACCCTAAGACTGGGTAAACCCCACAAAAGTCAGCTACACTGGCATTTCGTACTCCTCACTAACTCACAGATATTTTCCAGAATAACAAGACCTTCTAACCTGGAGATGATTCGAAGCAGATTTCTTCTGTCTTGTATAAAAAATAAATCCCCACCTTAAAGAGTAGACAATTTTATCATTTCTTTCCTGAAATGATCCAAATTTCATTAAGCTATCATTTCATGATGTGGTTAAGATGAAAGAAAATCACCTTTAAGATAGTGTCGACAGCAACATGAAGCTTTTTTTTCCTATTAAAGCATATCATTTTTTGGACTGATGTGGTGATTTAAATAGTTTTAATACTCATGAAAAAAATCTCACTCAAAATTTCCTAAATTTTTATTTCTTGGTGGCAGCTCTGGGAAAAAAATCATGGAAGTGGCATGCTAATGAAAACACTCCAAATTCTTCTAAAATTAAACAGCAACATTATTCCTACCTATCATTGACTTTTATTTTAGCAAATTAAAAGTGTATTATTTAGCAAATTAGAAGGAAACAAGTCAGTGAAGAATATTTCTTTATTGGGTCACACTATAAAGAATGTTGTTAAAATCAGATCTTAAACGCAACGGCTTTAACACCAAATCAGCAAGGTCTGCTAGGTTGATACATTCTTATCTCATTTTTCAGTCTTTCTTCATTATTTTCTATCGCACTTTTATTTAATTAAAAGTACTATCGCAAAATGAACCTGAAAATTGTTTTTAAAGAAAGACAAAGGACAATGCTTAAAAAGTTTCATGCATGCATTCCCAGAAAATATGTAGGTATTGATAAGCATTGCAGTGAATCAAAATGAAATTGATATTTCATTAAAATCACTGGAGAAACAAGAGACCAGCCCTGAGCCACAGGGTATGAAAATAAACTATTAGTTTGCTACATTTTCCTTTAAGGGAGTTGCTTCAAGAACAGATATTTTAGCCTTAATGTACAACACAAGAAACAAGAAAATATTGTCATGATAAGAAGTTTCAGTTGAAAAATTGCTGCCCTCAGGCAACATTGGATATGCTACTACTCAGGTTTTGTAAAACAATAAATATTTGATATCTCTTACAGGACCTACTACTAAAATGTTTTTATGAACAATGATATTAGAGCTTAGGATTTCTATGCTTATTTGTGTTTTTGATTAATCATTTATTAATTCTAATAGCAAAAGGTCACCGAGATTGTTGACATCTAAGAAAGAAAATTAACACTAAATATTAGAGAACTTTCTTGAATAATGCATTGTTTGAAAAACCAGACCTGTGTTAATTAGCATTTTACATTACATATTTATTTATATCTACACAAGGGAATATAATTCATGTGCAAACTATTGAACAGGTTATCTGCACATTTAAAGAAGCAGTAGACACCTCCAATAACAAAAAAATAGGAAAACATGATAACTGCCTTGCTGATGATGATCATATTTTACCCTGCAAGTATGGATGAAAATTGAAAGATGCAATTCCCTCAAGCTGTTGGGAACCATGTTATTCTATTTTCTAAAGTGTCATCCTAAAAAGGAGCTTCTAATATCATTGGAGAAATTAGATAAGTGTCTACAAAAGGATCTCAGAATCAAGTAATAAAAATGTTTTAATGTCTAAGTATCAGAGTTCACACAATTCCAAGACTGACTGCCCCTCTACTATTTATATATATATATATATATATATATCCTACCAGCATGATAAGACTAATTGAGTGTGGGGCCCAGAATGAGGGTAAAGAAAAGGCAGCAGTTTAACTGGGCAATACACTGGACTGAAGGCAAAGAGGGATAAAGTGATGGCTCCTCCCGTGAGGAGGGGGCAATCAAGGTGTGTGGATTTCTACCATGTTAACTAAGTGTATATTTTGAATGATGCTCAGCCTTCTCCCTCTCCCAGGAAGAAACACAAAGATTAAAAGTAAGCACATGACATTAGTTGGTTTACCAGTGTTCCTTCTGAGGAGAAATTTACTTGTTAAATTATATATATATGGAAGAGTGCCCCTTCAGTGGAGGCCCTATGAAGCACATGATTCGTGTTAGAAATGGAAGTTATCAACAGGTCTTTCAAAAGTTCTAAGGGCAATAGAATTAAGTAACAACAAAAGATATCTAACTCACTTATAGTCGAACATTTAACTATTCATATCCCAATTCTAATATTAATGAATATTTCTTCCTCAAAATAAGCTGTGACTTATGACATACTTTCCAAAAAGAAAATTCCATATGTACCTAGACCAATACAGAAACAAATAAAATGTAAAATTTAATCTAGTGCTGTGTTTGCAAGTGCTAATAGTTGGAATCTTGCAGAAAGTAAATAATTCTGGCTTAACCTAAAAGTCCGGCATATTTACCATTCATCACTAGAAACAGTATGGTCAAATATAGTTGTTTCCACTATAATTTGACAGGCATATTAAATAATATATATTTAAGGCAATCACAAAAATATTTATCATATTTTCTCAAAAAGGGACATTAAATGAGTTATGTGCTATTATAATCCTATTGAAATGCTTACTCATACTAATACAAGAAAAAAGTCAACATAATCACCTTCTTTTACAAAGATTTCTAAATTTAAAATAGCTAATATTCTTCTTAATTTTAACAAACCTACAAAAATCTGAAATGATTCAGATTTTCAACTGTAGACATCATAAACAAAGGTGAGTTCAGGATAAACAGTGTAGTGGTGCACAAAATCCAGTTGCAAAAAGTATGTGAACACACTTACCAGTAGGTTTAATGAAAAAAAATTGAGAACAATTAATTCATATTTGTGAATACATGGAAGATAAGTCCAAACATGTTTTTAAGGTCTAAAACTATAAACAAGGAGGCTGGTAGATTCCAAGACATATTTTTAAAATTTGAATAATAAAATACCATTATTCAAGTTTTTTAAATTTTTTTTTTATTTTTGAAAAGATACTTAGATTACATAAATGTTACGCATAAAATATAGGGCCATTATCCAAGTTTACAAAGGAAAGAAGGTATACTTTTTTTGTCTATAAGTAAATGAAAACTTGTGAATATTCACAAAAACTTAAAGCAATAAACATAACAATTGCCAAATAAGGAAAAGGTATACATTTGGCAATATCCACTAAAGGCAGGTGTGTAGAGAAAGGGGCATTCTCATTCATATTTTATGAGAGGGTAAATTAGCATATTTCCTGAGTGGTGTCATCAGGGTCTAGAAATATAAAAGGTGAACTATCTTTGATATAGAAATTTCAATTCCGATGTTTATTTTAGGGAAATCAAATAATTCTAGCAAAAATATATATTCATTAAAATTAGTTTTGCAGTAATGATATATATATATATAGAGAGAGAGAAAAGCACAAACAAACAAATGGAACAATTCTAAACATCCATCAATCAAAGATTGGTTATATCAAGTATGGGGCATCCATATAATGAAATACCATGAAGGCATTAAAAAGAATGATATGCATTCTTGTGCATATTTTCACAAGAAAATATGACCATAGTACATTGTTAATTGGAAAAAAACACAATATTATAAAACAACATATGACGATGTGGAAATCTGGTCAATCAAGACAGTGGTATAAGATGCTCCTGGGTGCCAGTCCCCCACAGCATCATTAAACAACTAACAAAAACCGGCATCTTCCTCCAAAGTCTAGGAAAGAGTTAAAGAATAACAGTAACTGGGTGAGTGCTGTATAAAGAAAATTCAACTTTAAAAAATAGTAGATTGATTGAAAGGAAAAGACACTAGAGAGCATATCAAAATAGCATAAAGAAATAAAGATCTCCCTTAAAGGTAAGCATGTGGAAAAGTATAAAAGACAGTACTTCTGCATTGTGTGTTTGGAATGCAATTCCACTTTTTACTTCTTATAGGTTCTAAAATGCAAATAAATTAAGAATAATGATAAATCTATGATTTTGGAAATAATATATAAAGATATAATCTGTAAAAGTATAAGAAAAAAGTGTGGAGACAGAGGAATATAGAAAGAGTTTTAATATATTCCATTGAAGGCAAGATGATGTCTGTTTTAAGTTTCCTAAGCTACTAAGGCAAATACCATGAAATGGATCAACTTAAACAATGGTAATTTATTCGCTTAAGGCTTGAGACGGGGAAAATGTCAAAACTGGGTTATCATCAAGGCTAGGATTTCTTCCCAAAGACTGTGGCATTCTGGGGATGGCTGCCAATGATTCTTGGCTCCTCTGTCACATGGCAAGGCACATGGCAGTGTCTCCAGGTCTCTCCCTTCTCTCCTGGGTTCATCAGCCTCTTACTAACTCTGGCTTTCTCTCAAATGTCTGAATTCATTCCATTTATAACAGATTCCAGAAGCAGGATTAAGACTCATCCTGACTGGGCTTGGCCACACACAACTTAACTGAAGTAACCTTATCAAAAGTACCTACTTAAAATGAGTTCACAATCACAGAAATGGATTAGTTTTAAGGACATGCTTTTCTGGGGACAGCCAGCTTCAAACCACCACAATATCAAATGAAACATGATTTTTAGGTATTTAGGATATTAAATTTAAGCTCTATGTTAGCCACAAAGAAATAGCTGAAAAATATATACAAAAGGAAATAAGAAGGTACTCAAAATGAAACACTTAAAAATAAAATAAATATGAAAGCAGGCATTAATGGAAGAATTTAGGGGAAATAAAAGGAGTAAGACTCACAAAGACCAAAAGAAAAATATCAGAAGAAAGTATTGCCTAGTCAGGATTAGAGCAGAGATGAACGGAAAAAAAATTTTTTTAAATAGAATCAACAAGACAAAAAGTTGGTTCTTTGAAAACATCAAAATAGAAATATCAACAAACCTTCAGCTATATTGACAAAGAAAAATTAGAATACACATAAGTAAAATCAGAAACAAAAGGGCGGACATTACCTCTGGTCCCACCGGATCAAAAAAAGATTAAATGAAGATACTATAAACTACTCCAACAAATAAGATAATTTCAATGAAAAGGACAAATTCAAAGAATCCCAAAAACTACCTACACTGACTCAAGAAGATATAGAAGATCTCAAGAGCCCACTTACAGGTAAAGAGATTGAATAAGTCATCAAAAACCTCACAGCAAAGAAAAGCACAGGACCCGATGGCTTTACTGTTGAATTCTACCAAAAATTACAACAAAAATTAACTCCAATCCTTGTCACCCTTATCAAAAAAAACCTGAAGAGGAGGAAACCCCTACTAACTCATTCTATGAGGTCAACATCACCCTAATACCAAAGCCAGATAATAAAGATACCATAAGAAAAAGATATTTGAGAGCAAATTCCTTATGAATATTGATGCAAAAATCCTCCAAAAATACTAGCAAGCTGAATCATTTTGGTGAATTCATTAAAAGAATTACATACCATGATCAAGTGGGATTTATCCCAAGTGTGCAAGTGTGGTTGAACAAAAGATCAATTAATAAACTACAACACATTAATAACACAAAGGAAAAAAAATGACATGATCATTTCAATTGATGAGGAAAAGATATTTGACAAAACCCAGCACCCTTTCTTTATAAAAAACATTTAGAAATCTAAGGATAGAAGGAAACTTCCTCAATGTGATAAATGGCATATAGAGATAACCCGGAGATCAGGTCACAAGATTGTATCAGTTTAAGTGGGCACTCATCATCTCTCTTGCAAAAAATGGCTGAGAGGGGCCAAGATACTGCCTGAGTGAGCTGCTTTGGTAACCAACAGAGCAGGAGGCTTCAGGCCATCAATCTGGAGAGAGCTGGACACAGAGATAAAGAGCTCAAGGGAACACAGACAACAGCAAGGAAATAAAATAAGAGGAACAAAGTGTCAAAGAGAAAACTTAACATGCACACAAAAAGAGCACCTAAATAAAAACCAAGTAGAGAGAGAAGCTAGTCAACCCATGAAGATAAAAAGATTACTAGACAGCAACAAAAAATTACAAACCATAGTAATAAACAGGAAGACATGGCACAGTCCAATGAATGAAATCAGGAGGAGATGCAAAACATCAAACAATTAATCAAAGCTGACCAAACAAATATCATGGACCAACTTAATGAAATGAAAAAAGAGATTAAGAATAATAAGACAACACTGGGAGAACATATTGAAGAAATTGTAAACGTACATAAAAATATAATGGATATGATGATGATGAATGGCACAATCCAGGAAATCAAAAAGGCAATGGAAGCACACAAAGATTTGAACAGGCAAGGGAAAGAATTAGCAATGTGGAAGACAGTATACCTGAAATCAGATAGTAGAATAGGTAGATAAAAAAAACAGAAAAATCCTGCAGGGACTTAGGGATTTGAATGAAAACACAAAAAGCAAAAACATAGACATTATAGGCATCCCAAAGGGAGAAGAGAAGGGAACAGGGACAGAAGGAGTGTTGGAGGAAATAATGGCTGAACACTTCCCAAGCCTATTGAATGAGATGGATGTACATGTCCAGGAAGCACAGTGTATACCAAACTGTATAAATCCCAACAGGCCTACTCCAAGACATAAATTTGCCAACTGTCCAATGCGCAAGACAGAGAAAATACTGAAAGCAGCAAGAGAAACGAGAACCATCACCTACGAGGGAAGCTCAATAAGATAAAGTGCTGATCTCTCAACTGAAATCATGGAGGCAAGAAGGCAGTGGTATGACACAGTTAAAGTACTAAAAGAAAAAACTTCAAGCTAAGAATTCTGTATCCAGCAAAGCTGGCATTCAAAAATGTTGGAGAGTTCAAAATATTCACAGATAAACAGATATTAAGAGAGTATGCCAATAAGAAACCAGTCCTCCAAGAAATACTAAAGGGAGTTCGTCAGATTGAAAGGAAAACAAAGGAGTGAGAGAGTTTTGGAGGAGAGTGTAAGAAAAACAAAAAAGGCAAAAAGAGAAATAACAACAATATATGACATGCATAAACCTAAAGAAAAATGGCTAAAGTAAGTAATTCATTGAGAATAGTAACACTGATTCTTAATGTGTTTAATTCAGCAGTCAAGAGACACAGATTGGTAGAATGGAAGAGGAAATATGGCCCATCTATATGCTGTCTACAAGAAACCCACCTTACACTCAGAGATTCAAGGAAGCTGAAAGTGACTGGCTGGAAAACAATTTTACAAGCAAACAATAACCAAAAGAGGGCAGGAGTAGCTATACTAAAATCGGAAAAACTAGACTTTAAATACAAAACTAAGAGTAAAAAATGGACACTATATATTAGTAAAAGTGGTAATATTTCAAGAAGAAAAAAACAAACATAAACATTTACGCACCTAACTGGGGTGCCTAAAAATACATGAGGCAAACACCGGAAAACTAAGTGGAGAAATAGATGCCACTACAATTATAGCGGGGAACTATAATACACCACTATCACCATTAGACAAAACATCTCAACAGAGAATCAATAAAGAAACAAAGACGTTGAATAATACATTAGAGGGTCTGGACCTAATAGACATATACAGAGCACTACACCCAAATACAGTGGAATATACATTCTTCTCGAGTACACATGGATCATTCTTCAAAGTACGCCACATGCTAGGCCACAGAAAAATTCTCAGTGAATTCAGAAAGAATGAAATTGTACAAAGTAATTTCTCTAACCAAAATGGGATGAAGCTGGAAATCAGTAAGGGGCAGAGAACCAAATTAGGCACAAAGATATGGAAGTTAAACAACACACTCTTAGATAAACAGTGGGTTAAGGAGGAAATCTCAAAAGAAATCAGTAACTACCTTGAAATGAATGAAAATGATGACACAAAATATCAAAACCTAAGGGATGCAGCAAAACCTGTACTGAGAAGGAAGTTCATAGCCATAAATGCATAAAATGCAAAAAAGAAGAAAGAGCTAAAATCAAAGAGCTGACTACACACCGGGAGGAATTAGAAAAACAAAAAACTAACCCCAAAGGAGGCAGAAAGAAGAAAATAACAAATTTTAGAGCAGAACTAAATGAAATAAAAATAAGAAAGCACTAGAAAAGATGAACAAAATGAACAAAACTAGAAGCTGATTCTTCGAGAAGATCAATAAAATTGACAAATGCTTAGCTAGACTAAAAAAGAAAAAAGAGAGAAGATGTAAATACACAAAATAAGAAATGGGGAAGGGGATATTACCACTGAACACACAGAAATAAAGAGTATCATAAGAAGATGCTTTGAAAATTATATGCCAACAAGAAGGATAATTTAGAGGAAATGGAGAAATTCCTAGAATCACAAAAGCAACCTACATTGATGAAAGAAGAAATTTATGAACTCAACAGACCACTCACAAGTAAAGAGATAGAATCAGTCATCAAAAACATCCCAAATAAGAAGTGCCCAGGACCAGATGGTGAATTTTACCAAACATTCCAGAAAGAACTAACAGCAATCCAGCTTAAACTCTTCCAAAAAAATAGAAGTGGAAGGAACATTGCCTAACTCATTCTATGATGCCAACATTACCCTAATACTAAAGAGGCCCAAACAAAGACACCACAAGGAAGGAAAATTACACAACAGTCTCTCTAATGAACCTAGATGCTAAAATCCTCAACAAAATACTTGCTAATAGTATTCAACAACACATCAAACAAATTATACACCATGATCAAGTAGTTTTCATCCCGGGTATGCAAGGATGGTTCAACATAAGATAATCAATCAATGTAATGACCACATAAACAGATCAAAAGAAAAAAATCACATGATCATCTCTATAGATGCAGAAAAAGCATTCAACAAAATATAGCACCCTTTCCTGATAAAAACACAGCAAAACATAGGAATAGAAGAAAACTTTCTGAACATGATAGAGGGTTTATATGAAAAACCCACAGCTAATATCATCTTCAATGGTAAAATCCTAAAACTTTCCCTCTAAGATTTTTAACAAGACAAGGATGCCCACTATCACCACTCCTATTTAA
>PVKH010026297.1:0-13237 GCA_004027955.1 Chaetophractus vellerosus | reverse complement strand
ATAGAAGAATGGACACACAGCAAGAGCAAGCAGAAAGGGGAGGGGGGGAGGGGGATATGTAACTAAAAAAAAAGAAAAAAGATTCTGGCCAGAACCCAGTATTTACACTAAACAGAATTGCATTCAAGTTAGTACAAGTAAGAGGATTAATTGAATGATACTGCAGTATTTCACAAATCAAAGTATAGGAAGATGATCTAGGTATCACTGGAATTGGATTGGTTTATTTGCTCCAGCTTTCTCTGGAGCTTATTGCTTTCTCATTTTTCTGGGCCAACTTATATTAGCCACCTTTTTTTCTGTGGACAGGCTTCTTGTTACCACATAACCCAATATGAGAGCCAGTCCCTGTTGCACATGGTATTACAGGTCCAATGCCTACTACCATCTAAATTAAGTTTGTCTATCATTTAACTCAAAGCCATTTTCCCTCACTCTCCATTCTCTATTCATCAACCCTAACCTATAGCTTGGTATATGAACTGGTTCTACCTCAAAGGCCCCCAAATGAGTACCTACTCCATCCAGACAACTGAATGGTAAACTGGAGGGTGAGGAGAAATAGTGTAGTAGGGATACTAACATACAACATCAGTAACTCATTGGGAAGAGTGTTCTTTCTGAAGGCACAAATATTTTATATATAATAGTTGTCAAAAATGCCCTTTTTAAAAAATGCATTTAACACAACTACAAATGCAAGAGTTTTCTCCCCACCCAATGGCATTCAGTAGTCAGTTCTATGTTAAATAATTGTGTTCTGTGCAAAATAAAATAGAACTTAAAATATAACCCTTCTATTTTAGGTTAGAAGAGAAAGACTTCAATGTAAAAATTTTCCAATAGAAAATACTCTATAAATTTATCAATAAATGTATTATCATCCGCACCAGTACATCTCTTGGTATCACATCATCTCAGAGAACCAAACAAAAGTCTTCAATGGTAGTTTGCTGCAGTTCAAAAAGAATATCAAACCCATATTTTAGTTATTGTTCATAAAAATGTTTTAAAGAAAGAAGTACACAAATTACATAGAGCTATGTACTCTATGTATCTCCTTTCATCCAAAAGAACCAGCCTGTTGAAGTTCTCACTGGTCAAAGAGGATAATTTGAAAAGAATAATGGCAGCAATTGATTAAAATAATGAAAAAGTTATTTTTAAGTATATTTAAAACACATGCACATATATAAAGCATATGGATATACTCCATAGGCAACTCACCTGGTTTCTTCAACAAGTCATGATGTATTAGGTGGTGTCAGGGAGAGGGAGGACTAGATTAGATTTCAAGACACTAAGAGATAAAACAATCAAATACAATGTGTAAACCTAGTCTAGATAAAACCAACCATAAATATATTTTGTAGATAACTGGGAAGTTTGAAAATGAATTTGTTATTAGATATTTTAAAAATTAAGAAATATTATTAATCCTGTTAGGCAAGATACTGAAATCATAATTACATATGAAGAATGTTCTTTTTTGAGATATCCTTAAGTATTTAGATTAAAATGATATCATATCTGAAATATGTTTGAAACAAAATAAGAGGAAAGAAGAGACAAATATGGCAAAATATCGACGGTTATTAAAGCTGGATTACAAGAATATGGAGATTTATGACATTCTCTCTACTTGAGTGAACATTTAAAATGTTTCATAATAATTTTTAAAAATAAATCACCCTTTCAAACAATGTTCAATACATATAATTAACACATTTTATTATCAAGAAACTTGAGTACTTGAGTAGTAGGGTAGTAGGTTTTTAAAAAGACTGTTTCAGTTTTAGAACACTGAAAGATGACAATTCACAACAGGACATATACAAAAGCAATGGTTATTAAAATATTAAATACTATCTAAATTAAAAGATCATAATTCAAACAGCTAATTATAATCTTTATGTTTTGGTAGAAGGGGCTACACAGTTCCCATTCATGAAATTTGCCCCAGTTTCTCATGAAGACTAAGTCTCACCACAAACTCAATAATATAATTTACAGTAATCAATGTTGGGTTTTTTTGTGTTTAAGCATGCACTATCACAGAAAGCATAAAATCCTATTTACATGGATTTTCAGTTTCTTAAAAACGTATCTTACACGTCTTTTAAAGTGCGAGCTACAAATATGCTGTTTCCTTAAAGAAAAAGGTTTCTAAAAGAAGTATGAGATAGCATCCCATTGTGCCAAGAGTGGTTATATAACTAACCGAAGGAAACTGGCAGTACTCAGCTAACTCTTTTTTTAGTGTAGTAACCTCCATTTTTGTAGTTGAATCCTCCATTTTTATTATACTACCAACCAAACATGTACTCCATCGCTTTGGATACAAGACTTTCATCTTTTTTTGGCGTTTGTCTGTCAGAAATAACCTATTAAAAGAGACATACACACAAAAAAATTGTTAGATTATGGTTTCTTCAGTGTCACAGTCAAGCCTAGAGTTTAAAAGAGCCAAATAATAACATGCATTTATAGCACTGAATTGTATACTTAAAAGATTAAAATATGGATGTAGAAAATCTTTTAAGAATGGCAAAAATCTTATTCCTTTGACAAAACAAATTACATGTGGCCTTTAAATTAGGAAAACAAACAAACAAAAAAGACTAAAGGGAAAAAAAAACCAACCCGAGAATGGATCTCCTCCTAATTTCAGGGGAAGTCAAAAGACGAAACTGTGACTACCTGACCTACTAAAGCACAGTCATTTTATTTGCTGTGTTTCAGGTCCTGTGCCCATAGCTGGACAAGTTCAGAAGTATGGGCTAATTAAGGAGAGGACAATAATATATTGAATGAGAGTCACAATATGTCTACCATTCTTCAGAAAATATAATGAACTTCTCCCTTAAACTTCTTTGAAATGAGATATCTTTGCTCTCTGAATTATGGGAGCTGACCCATGTTTTCTTTTGATAACCAAAGCAGCACTCCAACTTGAGATTCTTTATTTGTGATAGCATCACATTTAGTCATCAGTTTAATAGGATGTTGTTCTCTTGTACCAAAGATAGTGACAAGAAAAACGTTTTAAGAAAATATATATATATATATAATATAGGAAAAAACTAAGTAAATTCTCAAAATGTTTTTGCAAAGTGCAAAGAAATTTATTAAAAAGTCAAGATAACTTTCCAATTGGTCAAGATTCTAATTTTAAAATAGGAAATTCAAGAGTTCTAAATTTAAAAGTTTAAAAGTTTCATTAAGGCAATTACCTCTATTTAATGGCATACAAATAATTCCAATGAAAAAGAGTTAAAAATGCTATGCACTTCAGTCTTTAAAGTATGTCTTTTTAATCCAATCCTTAAAATACCTGATAGTCACTAGTGGAAGCTTTGTATGCCGTAGCAAGGGGTCTCATGGTAGAAATCCTAGGATTACTTCCAGATTGGGATGGTGTACCTAAGGTTTTGATTGGTGTGGTAAAGGTTAGAGATGGAGATGATAAAGTACATCTGTCACTGTTTTCCATAACACTCTGGAGAAAAAAGATAAACAAGCTCTCTAATTATAAACATAATATATATTATCCAATATTACATCCTACTTTTTATTAAAAGAGATATGCTTTGATCTAATTAATCTTTCCAATAATTTTAAGCTTGAGAAAACAATACATGCTTCTTAGCATTTGAGATCTAACACTCAGCCAGAAATCACACTTCAACTTCAACAGCCTCAATGCAACTACAGACCCACAAACAGATAAACACTTTTATGAAAAATCAGCAAGGGAAAATCAACAAGGAAGAAAAAGAGAATTATTGGAGGGGCTGGGGGTAGTACCTAAGTCTGATGCTATTTAGTACCTAGTAACCCCAAATACTTCCCTAGCCTCTGCAAACATGTTATAACACAATATAGTAATTATATAGCTACACAGATACAAAAATAAGTTATAAGAATAGGAACCAGGTCTGCTTTCTTCACTAATGTGTGCCTACTAGCGCCAAACACAGTACCTAGTATGTAATAGAAGTTCACGTGTATTTGTTTAAACAATGTTCATGACTGTACAAGCCACAAACAAAAGTATAAATGTATTTGGTATTGCTTAATACATGTAGAAATAAAATATTTTAAAATATTTTTAAATAAAAATGACTAATAAAAAGTTTCAGACATTTAAAACTTAACTATCAGCTACCATTCACATGAAACATTTCATTTTTAAATAGTACCATTCTTTAAAGTATTTACGAATTGGATGTTGTCTTGCACAAGAAACAGAAATGGATTAAAAGTCAAGAGACCTAGAATCTGGACCTCAACTTTAACAACTTTGGACAATTTATATAAGCCCTCTTGGCCTCTATTTCTTTATCTGTAAAAAGAAAAGGTGGGACTGGATTATCTCTAAACTCTAAATTGCTGTGATTACATTATCATTGATTTATCATAATAAGCATACTATAAATAGCAACAAATTTTACAAACTAAGCAAAATAGGCACAATAAACAAAGTGACCTAAGCAACAACATTAATACCTAGATTGTGCTCTTCATATAGATTAAGGTATTTCCCTTACATGAGCGTAACTTACTTTATCTATACATGGTTTTACACCAATCATGATAGACTCTCCAAAAATCCTCCCATCTTTGCTTAAGGCTTTCCGGGCCTGCAGTTTAGATTGATAATGAATATGCATCCAATTTCCTGTGTTAGACATCTGCAAAAAATGAAGTTGGCTCTTAAATATAAAACATATAAAACCTAAATGCAATGAATTCTATTAGAAAATAAAAACATATGAAGAAAAATCACCCACTTTTTATTTGGTGCCATGTAATAAATTGTATATTAAAATTCCAACAAAACCCCTATATAAACAGTTTCCATGATTTCTATCAATTCTCTAAGAAAAGTAAGTGCATGTGGCAAATATTCTCTGAAGGTGAACTAACTCTCAAAAGATAACTGTTTCTTGTAAAAAGATCTAATCAACACTTATGAAATTTTTAAAACTATATTCATCAATCTGATTTTCTGTAGAAGTCAATCTCTAGTAATAGAAAAAACATCTGTTATTTATAACTTACTGTGCAAAGTAAGATAGTCTTTGTTAAAAAAAACAACAAAAAAAAAACACAAACCCTATAAGCTAAAAAAGTCCTAAAAACTCCATAAGCTTCCCCATTTTGTTTTATCCCCAATAAAAGAACTAAAATCAGAAAATAATAATATAACATTTGGAATAATCTATCTTTTTTAGGAAACTGTGGGCTGTTTAAGGGGGAAAAAAGGAGAATTCTGAATCTCTCACTCCCTAACTTCTCTCTTTATCCCTTTTCATCAAGCACTGTAATTTCTAGCCTTCCAAACTCCAAAGAACATATTCTACACCAAAACTTTTAAAAAAGGGGAAAAAAAGAACCACAAACTTATCTTTTTCTTCAGGCCAAATCTTGACTTGAATAAAAATTAAGACTTACCACATGTTTTAAGATATTCCCATATTGTGCAAATTGTAATAATATATAGGATGCAGATGCTTGAGGAAATCTGAAAAAGAGTTGCCCACACAAAACAGTTAATGTCCACTATACAAACGCAAATTACCATCTTACAAGGTTTCAAATTCTCCCCAAATGTCTGGAACATTAGGAGAACCATGAACATTTTGTTTTCCCCATCTCTATCATTGCCCAGTTACCCAAAAGTAAATAAATACCTTAATAAGAGTTTTGACTAAGTCATTCTTCTCCAAACCAAATTCCACTTCTCAAATCTTTCAAAATGTCAACCTCACTGCCATTATACAGCCCTTAGACAAGAACTATGAAGCTGCAGTTCTGTATATGTTTAGTTTACATTGCTCTATGTGTATTTGTATGCCATCTTAAATAAATTTATGTATACTATGGTTATTAAAAGAGTAGGGAGCAGATGTGGCTCAAGCAGTTGAGCACCTGCTTCCCACATTGGAGGCAACGGGTTCAGTTCCTGGTGCCTCCTGGAAAAACAAAAACAAATAACAAGCAAAACAAACAAGAAAACCAACTCAGGGCAGCCAATTTGGCTCAGTGGATGAGTGCCGACTTCCCACATACAAGGTCCTGGGTTCAATCCCCAGGCCCCAGTACCTTTAAAAAAAAAGTAAAGAATTTTAAACTAGTCTTATCTTTGCACAGTGAGCCTCACCTGAGAACTCTGAAACATAGCCTTAAAACAAAAATAAAAGTCAATGCCATAGTGCAGAGTGTAAACTATATTGCAAACTATATTCCATGGTTAGTAGCAATGCTTCAACATGTGTACAAAATTGTAACAAATGTACTACACTAATGAAAGATGTTGTTAATGGAGTGGGAGGGGGAGGGAGGAGGGCATATGGGAATCCCCTATATTTTTTATGTAACATTTACATAATCTAAAGCTTCAATTAAAAATTTAAAAAAAAAAAACATTGAAGAAAAAAGTCAATGCCAGTATCAATGGTATAGAAACATTTCAAAGGATGGTTACCAAATTTTAATAGCCATTATCTCTCTTTGGGAACATTCTAAGTGATTTTTAATTTCTTTTTTATAAAGTTCTGTGTGGCTTGAATATTTATAATGAGGAGTTATTACTTTAATAGTCTACATAATAGAGCTATTTTCTAATTGAAAACAGTAATGGCTGGCTATATATAGAACCATCCAGGTGAAGATTTGTTGGCCACTTATCTGGAGTTTCGGTGAGAACCCTAAAGAAAAAAACTCAGAGTCACAAAAGTAAACATAAAATTCTACACGTTCAAAGTGATATGAGTAAAATACTCACTGCATTCAGAAGTGGAATGTTATATGTTTTATGTTATGTTTTGTTTCGTGTTGTATTGTGTGGTGTGTTGTGGTGTGTGGTGTGTGATGTGTTATGATGTATGAATTTTATTTTATGTTTTTACTTTAGTATTTTATATTTTATATTTTTTGCTTTTTATTTTATATTTTTTATTTTATATATATTTTTTATTTTTTATATATTTTTATTTTATATTTTTTTGTTTTGTGTTTTGTGTCCATTCTATTCTATTCTATTCTATTCTATTCTATTCTATTCTATTCTATTCTATTCTATTTATGAGATTTCAAAGCCCAGAAAAAAACAACAAATGAGGTAGGATGCCAAGAAAGCAGAAATAAAGAAAAGTGATATGGGTGATAGGAGAAAAAAAGGGCTGCAAGGAAGGGGAGAACATGAGAAATAAAAATAATTCTAGGGGAGTGGATGCAGCTCAAGCAGTTAAGCGCCTGCTTCCCACATGGGAGGTCCCAGGTTTGGTTCCAAGTGCCTCCTTAAAAAATAAAAACAATAAAAAAAATAAATAAAAACCAACAACAAGCAAAACAAATGAATAAAAAACAACTTGGGGAGCTGATGTGTCTTAGTGGTTGAGTGCCAGCTTTCCACATGTAAGGTCCCAGGTTCAATCCCCCTACCCCCAGTACCTCAAAAAATAATAAGCATGTTAATTCTAGGACTCTACGAACACTTTGAGTAGAAGCTAATATTCCAATACCCTACCAAAAAAAAAAACAAAAAAAACAACACCTTAAAATAATGAATAATATTTCAAGATAAATGAGTTGGCAGGAAATAGATACAGAACCTATATAAAGCATTTTGGAAGTATTTCCTTATAAATGATCACAATAAAATATTTTATCCTTTAGAGAAGAATACTTCAGTTCCTGCAATTAAACTTTTATAAAGGGTTACTGAAACATTAAAGCCCCAGAAAATAAACCATCGGCAAAATAATATGACTTCAAAATGAAGAAAAAACTAAGAGAAGTACTTCAAGTAATTTATCTAATTACACATGACACCATTACTATCAAGCCTGAAAAGCAGATTTGGGAGTAGACATTCAAGTTCAAACGTACAGCCATTTCATGAGAATATAAAAATTAAAAATTAATAAGGAAAGAAAAAGACAAGAAGTCAGCCCAAATACTAAGGATATAGGACTGAGTGTGGGCTTTCTGAAGCAAAGGGAAATACAATGACCCTGCATTTTACTTAAACAAAACCAGTAACACATACACTCTTTCTGAAAAGCTATAAACACACACACACACACACACATACACACACACACCAAAAAAAAAAAAAAAAAAACAGCCATGAGCCTTAGAAGGGAGAGAAACTGTAGCTGGGGGCAAAAGTGAATGGGAGACCTTTACAATTTTAAAATTTTAGATATATTTAATACATAAAATCCATTAAACTTGTATAGTACACTGTTCTTTCTTCAAGGAGCTGTGATGTGTTTGTATTTTTTTAATCCCCAAAATAAATACAGTAAGGCCCCATATCATATGTCAAATTACACTTTCATAAACAAACCTTATGTACCACAGTATAAACAACAACAGCTTGAAAGTCAAAAGACCTGAGTTTTTGCTGAAGATTTGCTAATAACCCAATGTGAACCTCCAAAGAAATCACTTAATTGGTCTATTCTGATTCTCAGTCTCCTCATCTGATATGATTAAGGTGCTTTAAAGTATTTTTTGGACCTTTAGGTTCAAAATTCTAAGACTGTCAATTCTTTTATTAATATTCAATTTTCTGTGATTACAAAGTACCAATCCAGTGTTACAGTATGTACAAATGAAGTTCAATTTGTTAGTTCAAAACTAGATAAGTCCACTAAAAGCAGAGAAATAGCCACAAGAAAGAGGTAAAGGAACTCCTAAGTCTAACAGGGCAACCCAGCTAGCTCAAACATCTAGCAAATATGCTGAAGAGAAAATAAGTTGGGAAGAGATAAACTGATAAATGACGAAAAATCATAAACAAACATTGAACCCTAGTTAATGCTGAAGTGTTAAAAGTGACATGTATTGATGTCTGCAATTTACTCTAAAACATACACACACATATATAAAGATGAATTGATGGCTAGACAAATGGATAGATAAAGCAAATGCACCAAACTGTTAACTGCAGCGTCTAGGTGGTAGGTGTATGGGTGCTTGCTGTGCAATTCTTTCAACACTTCTATATGTTTAATTGTAATATTCACTACAAAATATTGGGGTGGGGGTGGGGGGTTAAAAAGGTAAATGATGCAGAAACCTTACCCAAACACAGTCACCCAAGTGTCATCGAGGTGATCTTCTGAAGTCAGAGAATCTCCTTGAGTATAAAAAGGATCCAACTGGGCAGGAGATAATGTTGTCTTTCGTGGTTGGCCAATATTTGCTGGACTAAATATACTTTGTCCTATATTAGTATATTTAGTAAGTTAGTTACCATTATAAACACTTTGGTCTTTTTTTAAATCAAAGTTCTCAGTTTTAAATGAAACAGTATATAATAAGTTGGTAATTACATAAGTAGTTCAAAATACACAACTATGATAAGGATAATTTCAAACTACCACACAATTTGAGAAGAAGTCAATAGTTCTTCAATAGTTAGGCATAGTTTATGATTTTCAAAAGCGATTATTATAAATTTGACAAAAAGCTTTACTTTCTGGTGAAGACTAATATCAGAGCAATCTCCAGTCAACCTCATGGATTTCTTCTGTTGGATTCATCTCCCAAACCTACCACTTTCTTTGTGGCACCACTGCCCTAAAAACATTCAATAACTATTCATATCCCACAGAACAAATACAAATAGCCTTAGCCTCAAGAATATGGTTCCAGCTCATTTTTCCAGTATGCTCCCTAAACAATATCTATTTTTGTCCCTAAGATGTGTGTAGATGCAGTTTTCTTTCATTCAGATCATTCAGTCTAAAATGTCTGTTCCTGTTCTTTTTTTTCTTATCATTTGATAACAGCTACAGATTGAGTGTTTTCTGTGTCTGAAGCGCCATGCTATATGTGTGTTCAACATGCCATAGTCATTTTATGGAATAATGCATTCAGACTTTTATTCTTTCATATCTATAGTAGTAATAAAGATTCACTCATTCAAGAAACATTTTTTCAGCACTTATATAGGCACCAAGCATCGTTCTAAGTATTGAGGAGACAGTAGTAAACAAGTCTGACAAGAATCTATCCTTCATGGGAGCTTAAATTCTAGTGGAAGAGAGTAATAAGTAAATATTTAGTATGTTAGAAATCAGAAAATGCTATAGAAAAAATAAGGCAAAGAAGGCAGATAGGGATTATATGTGTGTGTGTGTATATATATATATAAGGGGACTTATGATGCACATTAGAGCATATTAAAAACCTTAGAAGTATCTAAGAAAGCTTTTTAATATCATTTAACCTAAAATCTCCTATACTTACTTGACCACATTTTACCCCATAAAACACATTTTGGTAAATGCTGATCTTGTGTCAAGCACCTCCTATACGCTTTACAAATATGTCTCACAGGAAGAATTTACAGAGACAAAGCCTATTAAGAAATAAATTATAAAGCCATTATACAAATCCAAAGCTGAGATACAAAAGGGGTAAGAGGCTGAGTTTTAATTTCCTATTCATTAATGTAGAATGATTTCCTCAGAGCCATACAAAGAAGTTTTCTTAACAAACAAGCTATATGCAATGACCAGGCCCAATGACACACTGTTAACCCTTCACAAAGAAGGGCTGGAGAGTCAAGTTACTGTAGAAATCTTCTTATAATTCTCAAAAGTTCAAACTAAATCACAAAAAAAAGCTAGCCCAAAGAGCCCATCCCAAATTATTTTAAGAGATTATTATTTAATGCTAATCCCTCATATTCTAAATGCTACTGAACTACAAAAATAATAAGAATATCTTCAATGCATAAGGGAAAGAAGAAAGCAAAACATCTTGATTTTTGTAAAACATCTAACTGTTTTAGGAGCTCAAAATTGGATGGCAGAAGGCCAGTGTTGCCATCCTAAATCAATCACCTACTTCAGTGAAGATCATTAAGTAGTGGGAAGAGGGTAGGTTTTTTAGTCAGTTCACATTGCAATCTATTACTTATTGTCAGAATTAGAGCAAGTTATTGAGTCTCACTTCTCAAATATTATAATAATAACTACAATAACATTAATGACAATGACAGCTAGCATGTATTATACCATATACAAAGTCCTAATCCAGGTGCTTTGCATGTACTATTATTTAATACTAAAAGCAATTTTATGAGATAGAAACTACCATCTTCACTTTACATATGAGAAAAGTAAGACACAAATGTATATAAAATACCTATCTTGTACTGTTGAGGATGAAGTGAGAGAGCATATTTAATGTGTCCAATAAATGTTAGTTTCCTTGTTAATATATCCATAAATGAACCTGTAACACAAGCTTACCTGTCACGCCAAGAACCAAATGGGATAGCAGATACACCAGAACTCCAGAGAGTTAACCATTTTAACAATAGTTAAGTTTAATATAAATGATGCAGTTGGTACAATTATTCTTCCATGTCAACAGCCCAAATATATTCATAAAGTCAAGTCTAAAAGATTTTTAGGAATGAAGCTCATCTCTTGCTTCCGAACAGTACCATACCAAAACTACATCGACAACAGATCAAAAATTAAAGGTATCAAGTACAAATCACATATAACAAATGTAAATCTCACTGAAAAGAAAAGATCTTTATATAAAGATTTCAAAAATCATTTCACACTTAAGTATGTCATATAAGTTTGGAGTTCCTTAGGCTTTCATTGGACACAAATTTAAAAATGAGAATTACAGGCATACCTCAGATATATTATAGATTCAGTTCCAGACCACTGCAATAAAGCAAATATCACAATAAAGCAAAGTATGATCTCACTGCCATGAAGTAATTAGAATAGGCAATCTCATAGTTAGAATCTAGAATATAGATTAGCAGGGGCTGGGTTGGGGTAGGGAAATTAATGCTTAATTGTACAGAACTTCTATTTGGGTTGATTCTAAATTTTGGTAATGGATGGTGGTAATGGTAGCATAACTTCGTGAAAGTAATTAACTGGACTGAATTATATATGTGAATATGGTTAAAACAGGAAATTTTAGATCATATATATGTTACTAGAATAAAGATTAAAAGATACAACATAGTACTGTACAACATAGTGAACCCTATTGTAAATGATGGACTATAGTTAATGGTACAATTATAAAAATGTTCTTTGGGGAGCAGATGTAGCTCAAGTAGTTGAGCACCTGCTTTCCACGTACGAGGTCCCAGGTTTGATCCCTGGTACCTCCTAAAAACAAACAAACAAATGAAAAAAACAATTCTCACTGGGGAGTGGGTACAGCTTAGCAGTTGAGCACCTGCTTTCCAAGTACAAGGTCCTGAGTTCAATCCCTGGTACCTCATTTTAAAAAAAGTTATGACACAACAAATGTACACTAATGCAAGGTAGTAATAATAGGATGGTATATGGGGGGAAAATATACCCTAATGTAAACTACAGACTATGGTCAATAGTACAATTATAACATTCTTTCATCAATTGTGAGAAAGGTACCACATTAATGCAAAGTATTAACAAGGAGGGAGAAGGGACGATATATGGGAAACCTGCATTTTTTTAACATGATTTTTTCTGTAAACCTACAATTTCTCTAATTTAAAAAAAAAAAAGTTTTTTTAATGTATATGAAAGGGTAAGGAGCCTTAAATAGCCAAAGTCATTTTGGAAAAGAACGCAGTTGGAAGACTCACACTTTCCAATCTTAAAACTTACTGGCACAAGAACTGTCAGACCAATGGAATCCAACTGAGGATTCAGAAATCAACCCACACGTTCATGACTATGGCAGTTTGAGATTATTTTATGAATCCCAAAAAAGAAAGAGATTATCTTTGTGGGCCGGTCTACCCCTCTGGGCTTAATAAAACCTTTTTCAACTGGACTAGCTCAGTGAGGCGTGACTCAGGTTGAGTGTCCACCCTCTTGCTGGGTCTGATAAAAAAGGAGTTATTTTTGATCCTGCCATGTAAATGGTACAGACAACTAATCAACATGATGACCTGAACACTTGTGTTCATCTCAAATTCCTCCAGACACTTAATGACAGTTGCTCTACAAAATCACAGGTTGGGAAACCACAGGTAATATCAAAGGTATGACAGATGCTAGGCTGAAATCAAGGAAAACTAGCCACACATACAATCATAACAAGGAATTATAAAAAGGAATTAAATTCCAGGTCCCTCCATATCCTAAGCAACTAAATGACTATCACTCTCCCACTCTGCCCCTAAGAGACCAAATATTTAGTCTCTGAAGAAAATGAACCTGAAAGGCTCAAGACTCAGTAA
>PVKH010026296.1:0-13246 GCA_004027955.1 Chaetophractus vellerosus | reverse complement strand
TTTGTGTTTGTTTGTTTTACAGCAATGACTTTTTCAAGTTCAAAATATACCTTATAAGTCCTTATGATCGCTGTACCTTTAATACTCATTCACTGAAAAATTACATAATGATAGGAAACTACAATTAATCCGTTAATGCTTTTAAGGAATTCTGTTTATAAAAATCAAAATTATAATAGCTAACCATTATTCAATGTTGTTTATATGCAAAGTGCTCTTCCAAGACATTTCCATTTATCATGCTATTTAATAGTCATAAGCCTGTGAAGAAATATATCCTCATTTTAGAGATAAAACTGAGACACAGAACTATTAATTTTTCCTCGTTATCTAACTAGTAAGGAACTATTACATACATATTCATTCGATAGTACAGATGTATTTTTGCTACATAGGTATATAAACAGTATTTAGTCTCCACACAATGCTTATGATATGGATCAATCCATAGTCTCTTTATGATAACTCCAGGATCTTCAAGGAATTTATAGATCTTAGTTTTAGAACCAGTGATCTAGTCCAATTTCCTTACATTTTTTAGAAAAAGAAATTGAGGTGCACAGAAGTTAAATGAATTTCCTAAGTTCCTGGCTTAGTCAGAACTAGAACTCCTTGCTAGTGATTCCCAGTTCAATGTCTTTGCATTAGTCCTCCATGATCTTTAACTATCTTCTGGACTTTGACTCTGTTTCTATCAGAAGTATACACTGATTTTAGTTTCTATTTACATTAAAAGTTTTCAAAGCTCTCTTTTGTTTTGACATTATAGTTTTTAGAAATTTCATATTATTATGATTATGTGTTATTATGTTTTCTTACTATTACAGTCAATGTATAAACCTGTAGAAATAAAACTACACCTTTAAAAATACCTGATACTCACCATTAATTCAGATTGGCTTTATCACAAATCAGTTTTTCTCTGCCTTGTGCAAGATTAAATAAAATTATATGAATTATTCCTATCTTGGCTTCACGACAGCTGTGCTGTCTACTGTGTGTTGCTACATCATTGTTTTTTATATGCTATAAGAATTATCAGTGACCAAGAAATCCAACTCTTCTCTATTTTCTCAATGCCTTAACCCTTTTGTACACTCCAAGGAAGATAAATGCAAATATCTGACCAAAGTTCATTTCCTGTGCATGATACTGCTAAAAATCATTCAATCATTTGCGTGGAAAACTTTACAAGAGTTCATCTTAGGTGAACTTGAATATGTCCATTTTTCTTTGAGAGTGGAAGGAAGAGTTCCAAACAAGTCATAAAACTGTAAAAGCAATTTCAAGAGTCCATCCTGATTGTTCCCACTGTGAAATAGAAAGAAGCATCAGGGTTTCAAAAACATTCATGTACTCAGGCATATATCAGCAACTATTTATTGAACATCCCTGCAAAAAATATCCTGTAGACTAGTGAGAACTCTGCAGTAGTCTGATGAGTTATTTACATAGTTCTCAGGCTGGTAGGTCATTCTTATTCATATGCTGAATATGTTACCTAACAGTAAAGTCCAGAGCACCAAAAAGGAATTTATGATAGAACTCTCTTATTAATTGTTAGCATTAGAGGCTTCGGGTCATTATCCTAATAAAATTATAGGTATGGAAAGTACCTGGGAGATATGTAAATCCCCTCTTTTTACCCACAACAACTATAAACCCAGACACAGAAACAGTTGTGACTTTTAATGACTGGCAGTCAAGTCTGTACTCCAGAACTCTTAACCTCCATTCTGAGCTTATGTATTTAAGTCTACTACACCACAGCAAAGGGTACCATGATGTCAGTTATTGGAAATAACCAAATCAAACAAACAAAATCACAATTCCTTGATATTTGGTGTTATGCAAAGAACTTAAAAGTGGAAATAATGAATAGTACATAGTTCCCTAAGCAATAGGTTATAATATCAAGGATTGTGTGTTCTGATTAACTATACTAGTTCCTTCTACTCTCTGGATAAATAGTTTAATCTAACTGGATCAATTTTCTTCTGTAAAATAGTAATAAATTCTACTTTGCTCATTAGATTATTTTGAGGATAAAATAAAATGATGATTTTCCTGAATTATAAAGAAAATCATTTGTTCACACTCATTTCTCATCACAAACTGTTAACTGGTAGCATGAAAGATGAGCCTAATTTGCTTGTAATTCTAAAGATAATTATTGTTCTTCAACCTCTGCCGTGTGACAGGACTTATGCCAGTTGTTTTTCATAAACTGTATCAAATTCTGATATTTCTGTGGTATTATTTTCCTCATTTGAAAAATGAGTCTAGTGGCCCATCTATGGTTAAATTATTAGAAAGTGTATGAGGTGGGATTTGAACTCAAGTCTGCATTTAAGGTCTATGCATTTTCTATTATGCAGATTGGCCTCAACTAATCTGTAGCCAAATGGTTAGCCTTATTGACTATTTAACAGGTAATTTATCCTGATATTTCTCTATCTTTGAGAATATTCCATATTCCTTTAACATTGATTATTCTCCTGGAAGTACTGATCATTGTATAATTAAGAAAGTAAACTATGATCAGAATTAAAGATATAAATAATAAAATATAACTGCACTACAATTTTAATTAATGATAAAATTATCAGGTTGCATTTTTAAAAACATATTCTGCATATAAGAGAAATGTCTTAAATATAAGAATATAAAAAGGATGAAAGGAAAAGAATGGGGAAACAATACCTTGAAAACACTAACCAAAAGACTTTAAGCTAGAAATATTACAGAGACAAAGAGGAATATTTCATAGTTTAAAAAGAATCATCATGAAGATCAAAAGTCTAAATTTTTGCACATCAAAATGTATAAGAATGTATAGAAATAAATTTTGAAGTAGACAAATCCATAATCTAGAGATGAAAAAGAGGAAAATCACCAAATGTTTGGAATTTAAATACTTCACTTCTGAAATACCCATGTGTCAGAGAAAAAGAGCACAATGGAAATTCAGAATATTTTTAACTGACAGTGAAATTATGACATGGTAAAATTTGCTCTTCTTTTTCTTATGTTTAAAAGTAATTGATTTTCAGCCCTTCTTCTTAAACTTTGTTGACAATGAATCTATGTATTTGGTAAATATTCCATGTTCTCAAGAAGTAAAAAAAAAAAAAAAAAAGCAAATTATACCCAAGGAAAATATAAGGAATAAAATAATAAAGGCAATAGCAGAAGTTTACAAAAGAGAAAACAATGGTACGTTGGAGGAACTCAGCAAAGCCCGAAGTAATTTCTTTAAGAAAAATCTATTGAAGATGATAAACTCCTGTCAGGATTGATCAAGAGAGAGAACACACAAATTAACAATATCATCACTAAAAAGGGTCATTCCTAGAGATCCCATAAATGTTTAAAATGAAGGTTTTTATAAACAGCTATATATAAAGACTTGAAAATGTCTAGAACACACAGTAGTCATTCTCATAAATATCAAAGCAAAATTCTTTAAAAATATTAGTTAACCAAATCCAGTGATTATAGTATGGAATACATCTATTTATATGAAATATATAAGCAACATATAATAAACACCTATATGTGACACATGAATATAATGTTACATCCATAATATACAAATTACATTCAGTTCATATGTGATACGTATAATGCATATATCATATAACATATCCATACATATACATACACACACTTGTGTATATATTTATGCATACATGTGTCTTTACATGTGCACATACTCATAATATGTGATGTATACATCATATCTAGGGATTTATATTAAAATATGGCAGCCACTGAGATTTATTCCAGGAATGGAAATTTGGTTTAAAAGTAAAGAAAAAAATCAATTAACATAATTCCCCCACATCAATAAAATAATGGAGGAGAGTCATATAGTCATCTAAAAATCATTTGATATAATTTAATAACCATCCATGATAAAATATTTAGTAAAGAAGGGATGCAGGGGCCGGCTCGATAGCCCAGTGGATAGGGCGCCGGCATACCACATGGGAGGCCCTGGGTTCGATTCCCGGGGACCTCTCCTAGCGGGCAGACCGCCTTGAGAACGGCAAGCCACCATGGGCGGGCCAGAGCCACCGTGGGCAGGGCAAAAAACTGCCACCGACAGGGCAAAAGCCTCCATGGGCAGGGCAGGTCGCCCGCGAATGGAGCGCAGCCACCCGTGAACTGAAAGCCGGCCGTGAATGGAAGCAGAAGCCGCCCACAAGCGGGGAAAGCCGCGCCTGCGCAGTGACTGGTCTCGGCGCGTCGCCGCAGCGGGGGGAAGGGGAGATATGTAATAAAATAAATAAATCTTTAAAAAAAAAAAAAAAAAAGAAGGGATGCAAATAAGTTTCTTTAATCAAATTAAGCCTATCATCAGAAAAAAATTGTATAATAAACTTCATACTTAATAGTGGAATAGTGAAGGTATTCCTTAGATATGCATATCATCACTTATATTCTACTTTGTACTAGAGTTTGTAATTAGTTCAATTAGACAAAAAGAAACAAAAATTATAAGCATTGGAAAGGGAGAAATGAAACTGATTTACAGATTACATTAATCAATGATATGATTTTATATGTAGGACAAAAAAAGAATCTACAAACAATTAAAAATTAATAAGAAAATTTAGAAAGTTTGCTGGCTATAAAATCAATATACAGAAATGCTTTGTATTTCTGAAAGCCATTACCCAAAAAATAGAAATGATATACCAAAATGTATTGTTTAGGTAACAATATTTTTAAAAATCAAGTACTTAAGAGTATATTTAATAAAATATATGTAAGACCTCTACACCAAAAACTTAAGATACTAGTAGGAAACATTAAAGAAAACCTAAGCAACTAGAGGGAAATATCATGTTCTTGGATTAGAATTCTGATATGTTCTCAATTCTCCACAAACTGATAAAGGATTTAAGGCAATTCCAATAAAAATCCAAAAGGATTTTTGGTGGAAATAGACAAGATCATTCTGAAGTTTATATGAGGATAGAATCAACTTAGAATAGTTAAGACAATCTGAAAGAAGAATGATGTAGAATTTATACTACAAGATATTAAAACTAAAAATAAAAATCACAATAATTAAGATAATGTGGTATTACCACATGGAGAAAAATTAAAAAGAAGAGTCCAAAAAAAGGTTCACACATATACCAATGCTTGTTTTATGAGCAAAAGTGATATTGTATATCAAGGGTTATAATTTTTGTGTATTTTTTTATCAATAAGTAACATTGAGTCCATTGAACACCTAAATTAAAAAATTATTCATATCTCACACTGAATCCAAAAGGAAATATCACAAATATTGTTAATCTAAATAGGGATGTTAAAACATTGTTTCTTGTTGATATCATAAAAGAATAATATATATAAAAGAATAACTCTGGGGTAGGCAGAGCTGTATTAAACAGAACACAAAAAGCTCTAACCATTGAAATACATTAAAATCAAGTTTGTTTTTTATTAAAAGACAGCATTTAGAAAATAAGCAAGCAAGCCACATCGTATTTGCAATGCATTTAAATGTATTTAAATAACAAAGGGCTCATGCCCAGAATATTTAAGATCCATAAAATTAACAAGAAAAAGCCAAATAACAATATGGGCAAAGGCTTGAAAATCCACTTCATGAACAAGGATATCCAAATAATCAGGAAGCTTATCAACATGCTCAATATCAGAGAAATGAGAGAAAAAGAAGAAAGGTGTTGGTGAAGATGGATGTGGCATAACTGGAATTGTCATCCACCCTGTGGAGATTGTAAATTGGTACAACCACTTCAGAAGACAGTCCAGCTAGAGCTACTAAAGCTGAATCTATGTTATCACCCTGCAATTCCACTATTGGGTATATACCCACAAAAAATGTGTATATTTATACACAATACATGTGAACAGAAATGCACTGATGCAGTAATTGTTATTTCTCCAAATATACATCAACATTAGAGTGGATAAATAAATTATCATCTATTCAAACAATGGAATACTATACAGAAATGAAAATGGAAAAACTGCTATTTGTAACTACATGGATGCATTTCACAAACATAATGTTGAAAAAAGAAGCCAGATACACTTCATACAGAGAATACACTGTAATGATTATATTTATAAAGTGTTCAAAACCAGATAAAACTAACTGATCGCTCTAGAAATCTGGGTAATGACTACCTTTGGGAAGGAAGGGGAGACAAAGGCATTGCAGGAGGGGGGGAAATGGACTTCTTTGGTGATGTTAGTGTTGTCTTGATCAGGGTGATGATTATACAGGTATATTTACTTTTAAAATACTCATCAAACTGCATCTTTATGATTTGTATACACACATGTCATACATTAATAAATATATTTATTAAAAATAGAAGAAACAGGCAATGTCCAAATGTGATTTCAGTGTTAAATTAAAACTCAATTCAGTCTGCCTTATTCATGTATGGAGCTAGACCACTAAGATTTGGATTTCCCATTAACATGGTGTTTTAGTTTTCCAAAGGGCTGCCGATGCAAAGTACCAGAAACGGGCTTTTATAAAGGGGGTTTATGTGGCATAACAGCTTACAGTTCCAATGCTGTGAAATAGCCAAACCAAAGCACCATCAGAGGTACTTTCTCATCAAAGTCAGCTGCCACATGGTGAAGCTGATCTCTGCCGAGGTCTCTGCCTTCCCCTCCAGAATCTACTATCTCTCAGAGCCCAGCTGACAGTTTTTTCTCTCACATGGCAGGACGACTATGGCAGCTTCCTTTTTCTGTCTGTGTCCCTCTATGTGTGTCTTCGTGTTTATCAGACCCAGCAAAAACGCAGAGACTCAACCTGAGTCATGCTTCACTTACATAGTCCAATTGAAAGGATCTCACACCCACAGGAATGGATTAGTTCACAAACATATTCTTTCTCTTTTTGGGATTCACCAAATTCAAACTGTCACACATGCATATTGAAAGCTCTGGTTTATTTTAATAATTAGAAATTGAGATTCATACTCCTCTTGGTAAATGTTTTTATTTGTGTCAGAGTAGAGCTGATGAGTCAGACTAAATTACAATTTTAGATTTAAATTTATTTTAATAGCTAATGAAACATATTATTAACACACCGTTAAATTAAAAAACAAATCTACTCTACATTTGGTGCCTGTAGTGTATAAGGAATAAATTCAACTGCATGTAAATTCTGAATCAGTTGGGATTACTGTTTTAAATACATGTCAAAGAACCCCAATCATAGGGACTTAACTAAAATGGTGTTATTTTTCCTATATAACAATAAACCCAGATAAATAGGCATTAATTTTCTCATGTAACAAGAACAAGCTCATGTTCTACTTGCCACCTGTCTTAGTTTATCATGCTGCTGTGATAAATACCACAGAATGGATTGGCTTAAAGAACAGAAACTTTTTGTCTTATGGTTTTGGAGGCTGGAAGTCCAAAATCAAGGTCCTAACAGGCCATGCTTTCTCCTAAAATCTGTAACATTCTAATCATATCTTGTTGGCAATCTCTGGGATTCCTTGGCCTGAATCACTGCCTCCATCACATGGCAATCTGCCTCAATCTCAGGCTGATGGTCTCTTCTAAATAGGTCTTCAAAGATCCAATTCACAAATAAGTCCTCACCTTAATATTAACATCTTCTAAGGTCCTATTTACAAATAACTTCACACCCACAGGACCTAGGATTAGGATATGACCATGTCTTTATGGGAGACATGATTCAATCTGCAATGCCAACTGTACTGAGTAAAAGTAGGTGTTATTTTGTTGGATTCAATGATGCTTGAAAAAACTGAGTTTATTTTTAAAGGAAGAAGGAGTGATGGATATTTGGTAGGCAACAAGCAGTATCCATTATACCATGTTTTTTACTTTCCTGACACAACAGCAATTGCTGACAGCATCTCTCAATATCTGATATCAGGGTGCAAATCTACTTTTTATTAGGCTCTAAGAGTCATTTGAATATGGAATAATTTGGCTATGCTTTCCACAGAAAACCTGACTCAGACCCTTTTTCAGATGCAATTTTTTGGAGAGTGGTATATTTTAAATGCTAATGATAGTGTTATAGCAATTCTTTTTTGCATGTGACATTTCAAAGAGAACATTTTTTCCAAGTAAACATTGATGGATCATTTACATACACAGCAATGAAATTACTGCACAGTTCCGTTTAAACCATTTTTTTTTCAAACCTATCAGAAAGTGCCATTTTAAATTAAGGATTAAGTTGAATAAAATCTAAGGGCATTTTTGCTATCTATTTCTGTGAAAATGTGCTGAGTTGGTAAAACATGAGCTAATAATTCAAGAGTAAATCAAAACTTTTCTACCTCGGCTAAAGTTGAGTTCGTAAACTGAAAGAAGGTTTTTGTGTTTCCAATGTTTTCAAGGAGTAAATTAGGATCACCATTTGTAAGTAATTTACATATTGTAGTGGTTTGAAACTGCATGTACCCCAGAACAGTATGTTCTTAAAGTTAATCCAGTCCTATGAGCGTGGCCCAGTTGTCAATAGGAACTTCAGGTGAGTACGAGCTTAAGTTAAGATGTGACCCACCTCATTCAAGGTGGGTCTTAAATCCATTTACTGGAGTCCTTTATAAGAAAGGAAATTCAGAGGAAAAGATAAAGCCACAAAAGCAAAAAGCTGAAAGCAACAAAACCCAGAAGAGAAGGAAAAGACCAGCAGATTCCGCCATGTGTCCTGCTATGTGACAGAGGAGTCCAGGATGGCCAGCAGCTGTGCTTCGGAATGAACATACAGTCTTGATGATGCGTTGATTGGGCATTTTTCTCAGCCTCAAAACTGTAAGCTTGTAATCTAATAAATTCCCACTTTTAAAAGCAAGCCCATTTTTTGGTATCTGCTTTCTGCAGCCTAGGAAACTAGAATAATATCCATATCATACCCTAGGGATCCTATTTAAGCGTTTTGAAGATTTTTGATGATGAAAGAATGCATTAATAAAGCTTGGATTATACGGGGATGGGGGGGGGCGCGGCACAAATCCAAAGGAGATTTGTGAGATCTAGTGATCCTATCACAATTATTACATAGAAACATCTATGTTTTGGAAAAGGCCTGAGCCTATCTGAAGGTAAGTGCTGTGACTGCCTTGCAGGTGCCTAGCCCAACATATACTGTGTTCAGGACAATGAAATCTAACCTACAGTTGGATGGCAACCCTAACATATCTTTTTCTTTTCCTTCACAAAATTATCAAAATTTGGATTTGTATTAGCGTGTGCCTTTCTCTCAGACTTACGTCCTTTTGTCATGGATGTGTCATGGACAGCTTCAGGGCAAATCGTCTGTGCAGTGGCACAAGGCCCTGCTCTCAGAAGGGCCCTCACTTGGTTTAATACTCTGTCAGCACATTGAAATTTTTAATAATCTTATCTGTGAACTTGTGCTTTGTAACTGAAGTCTCATGGGACAATGGAATATTATATGTTATCTAAGCAACAAAAGATTTAAAAGGTAAAAACTCTATACTTTAGTACCTTTAACGACACTTTTTTCTCTGCTTTTTGAACAAGGAGCCCACATTTTCATTTTGCACCAAACCTTGCAAATTATGTAGCTGATGCTGATTTGAACATTATAACTTCAATTCAACACCCTCTCCCCTCTTCCACGCCTCCACCTTCAGAGTCCTCACAGGCAGCCTTATAAAGATATTCTTCTTCTCCTAAACCTGCATATTTACGATTCACTCCTGCCTTCTTGCCTTCCAGTCATTTAAGTCACAGCACGTTATTCAAGTTATAACAGTGTATTTGCAATTATTTTGAACACTTACTCTTTGCTAAATCCTTTACATATAGCATCTAATTAATCGTCACAATCACTCGGTGGGATAGTATTTTAGCTTAATTTTATACACAGGAAAGCAGAGGCTTGTAGTGATTAAATGTTTTCTAATGTCATACAGCTAATTGGAGTTTGAAATCTATCAGTAAAATGCCTGGAACATTAGATTCCAATTTCTTTACTTCTTATACGAGGCATGACTGTTGTGGCCCATAAATGGTTTATCTTCTGCTTCTTCCAGGCTACTCCTTACGTGCTTTGCCTGAATTCCTCTCCCATGGCTTTGCTGCCCTTATAGTATCTCCCATGACTCCAGATATGCTCCTGTCCCAATCACGAGATCCTACCAGGTCCATCTAGAATATATTTCCCACTCTATCTGGGGAATAATTGCCATTGAATTTTCTAAGACTCAACTCAAATATTCACTTCCACCATGAACTCTTGCCTAACCTCAACCTCACCAGGTAGAATTGACCACTAGGAGAACAAATAAAGCAATAATAAAAGGAGGGAATATTCCTTCTTATACCATGGTACTGGGGAATTTTTATCACTACTTCCATACTACCACGATGTCAATTTAGTAGGTACTCAGAATAGCAATAACTATTCTGAGTATTTTAAAAATATGTATAACATTCCGTTTCTTCCTCAACATTGCAAGTTCCTGGTATTGTTCTTTCCTCCAGAGGAAAACTGGAGTTGAGAGGTTACATAAATTTTCCAATGTCATACACCTGTTAAAAGACAGAACCATAATTTGAACTCAAGTTCTTATAACTCCAAACCCTACATTCTACAAAATATTTTTGTTTCTTTGTACTCTACATTTACTAAAGCACTGCACAAAAATAATACAGCCCTTTTATTTAAGTCACTATTTAATGCAGCCCTTCACCTTAAGAAATTGACAGAAGTTCATTGGGACTGAAAGACAATATCTGCACCTTGTTCTTGTGTCAGATTTGAAATCATTTCTCCCATCTGACCTCTAACTACTTTTCCTGGATGCAGTTTTGCACATTACTTGTCTATTCTCTGACCCAGCACAAATACGTTGGGTTTTAGCACATAAGGAAAGAGTTGGGGGGCAGGTTCCCTTAGAATGTCCATCCAGGTTCCTCCCGGCATTGCTGGGTAATGAAAGCTAAACTGATACTTCTAAATTCTCAGTGGTTGCCCTCACTCCACTCTCTTCTGGGTTGCCTTCCAATATTTCATATTCCCTTTCTCTGAATTATGTAGAGAAGGGAGAAATTAGCTGAAAATTCACCTGCTTAAATTAAAATTAAAATGTAAGAGCTGAGTTTCTCAAGACAGAATATATGAAATTTATTTTGGTTGAATAAAACACAAAGAGAAAACAGAGAAGGAAAGATACAGAGAAATTCCAGGTTCCCTCTACCATGAGAATTAGAAAGTATAATTAAAATGACCTCTTTAGAGTGTTTCTCAGGAAATCTTTTTCTATGACATTTGATTTGAATTTTATATTTGGCAATAAATATTTTTTAAAATGCTGATTTGGTTAAATACCATATTTAAGGAAGCTTCTCAAAGGATGAATCATCAACAATTCTCTGTTTATGAGATACTAATAGGGGGTAGATTTGCAATTAGGGCTGTATTTTATATGGATTTAAATACAAGAATAATATTTGTGTGCACTGAGAACTCCTCCTTTTGAATGGTAATTCTTTTTTCCACTGAGCAGCTGAGCCTCTGTAGTGCCCTCCATCAATTGTCAGATTTAACAGCCCAGAGTAAATAGCTCTCCAAAAAGTAACTACAGGTCCATCTTGTTGATCCCAATTTGTCAAACGTTGCAATGATGTAAGTGCTAAGCCTTTAGGAAGGGTGTGGAGAGATTTGTCATTTATCTGAAACTCTAGACTAATCCTCAGTAATAAGATTTTTATTTCTTTCAATTATAAATATTCTATCTTGCATTTAAATGGGCCCAATTGCCATAAGAGTAGGATTTGTCACATTATATAATACAAGTGAACTTTCAAAGTCTTCTAACTTTCTGACCATTATTTTTCAAATGAAGATACATTGAGAGGAGTGTTTTTAAATTGTTCATGCCTCATTTTAGAGAAGTCAAAGGCACAGAAAGGGTGAAATGTATTACACTAAGCCATTAAACTACAGCACAAGCAAGATCAGCATTCAAAAATGATTGGCAACCCAATTCACTTTATACCAAATAATGGAAGCATAATAGATTGAGGAGACAGTGATCAAAGGAAATGTCTATATAATGCTGGAAAATAGCTATATAACAATTTTAAAATTCAGTCAAGATTTGGATATTTTTATAGATTCACAAAAAAGAAACAACTCTAGGCAAGTTGATTTAACTCACATTTATTTTCTATTTTTAGTGATAATCTCTTATTGACCTAAATTGATGCCTCTTTTGGTTTAGTAGAGTCGTTGCTTCCTCTTAATGAGAAAAAAATGCTTTCCTAAGTATATGTAAATTATATCTGTCATTCAGATTTCTTAGTTGGTAACCAGATATCATCTATCTGCTACCTTCATATATTTCCCCAGCAAAGCAAAAGATATAAATTAAGATTGAATAGATTATTTTTCACAACAGAACTATAAACAGGATATAACCTCTGTATACCTTTACAGAAATTAAGCCAAGCTGACCTTTATTATATAGGCTTACTACCACACACATATGCTGAAGGGATAAGAATTGAAAGTAGGGCAATACTGAGCAGAGAAACCAATATTTATGTTAAGTTGACCATATACTGTTTGCAAAGTGTGGAAAACTGCAAATGAAGTAGCAGGTGGTGAAATGTTATTTTGAGTTCTGCTTCAAATATACATCATGGGTGCAGAGTCTGCATTACAACCAACTACTTCTAATATTGTTCATAAAACCCCAGAGGTTCAGGGACAGTTTTCTCATTCTTTCATTAAAAAAAAAATTCGATGGGCCAGGTACCATGTTAAAGCAATAGGGAGCACAAAATAGGAGACAAAAATGTTTGTATCAAAAAGAGAATTATAATCTAGTAGAAAAGAGAAAGTGGAACTAAAAATGACTATGATACAAGAAAAAATGAGAAAAAAGAAAAATAACTACAGTGCTGTAGTTATTTAGGTGAGAGAGAGGTCGTCTGGTAGGAGTGATAGTGGTAAGCAGACTATGAAAACAAATTATATGATGAACACTGCAAATAGTAATTGTGCAAATTAAATTCTTGTTAAATAATGATGAGAACACATAAAATAAGATATCCTGAATTTATAATTAATAAATGTATTACTTTCTTTAAAAATGCTTAGAAACTCAATAGTGGAGAATGGAAAAAAAGCAAAGGCCAAGGTTGACACAGAGGTAGAGATTGGCAACATAGGAATAGAAGTAGTCAAGGGACAAAAATTCTTGGGTTATAT
>PVKH010026295.1:0-13242 GCA_004027955.1 Chaetophractus vellerosus | reverse complement strand
TATCTATAATCAACACTACTTATAAACAACAAATCTATAAACTGAGAAAATGATCCTTGTTAATATTAAATATTATAGCTGCCTACTTGGAAATTTTAGAGAAAATTAAGACTCTGTGGTAAAACCTAACTAGTCAAGAAGTTGCCAAAGTTGTTTTCTTTTGGGCCCTGTATTCATAGGTTATAAACAGACTGACACAGCCAAGAGCACTATTGAAATGTCAAGAGCCATAATAGCCCGTGTTCAATTTAATGATGGAGGGAGAGATGCTTTTTGTTTGTCTGTGTGCAGCATACTCAGCCTATTTCCACAGCCTAAACTGCCTGCTGTACCACATCAGTAATGATAGCTCTCGGTGGGACTGTAATACTAGCCAGCGTACCTGCCTGTCCAATTGGACTGAGTCTGATGACAGATGCTGTAAATCAGAAGTTGATTATAAGGCTAGTTCATCATCTAACATAAATAATGACCCAAGGAATCTGATCTACATTCTGCAGATGTTGAGTGGCCTCAGTCCTTTTTGTTTTTATAAGGCTGCCCAATCTTAGTCCGTGTTTAAAATTCTCTTTGTGCTTTGGTAAATATAACTGGCTAGCTGCCTACAGTATCCATGATTACTTTTGCTGCTTGCTTCCAGAGTACTGAATTGAATATCTGGCAGAGCATAAAATAAATTCTTATTTCTGCAAAGTGAGTCATCCAGAAGTTCGACCCTACAGTATACACTCCTTTCATATATATATACATATACTCTCTTATACTCTTTGTATGTAATTAGTACAGTTCATGGCCCATTGTGTTTTAGAAATTTTGTCTATTTAAGTCTGATTATGTATTTTACTTTGTTGGCATGCATTCAATCTAGTGCTTAAATTCTTAAATACTCAAGCATAAGACCAGACTAACATATAGAACTCTTACTTCCCTAATTTGTTTTATGATATCACTGTGTCTCAGTATCATCTTTTCTTTTGCAAGCAAAGATCTTTAAAAGGTCCACATGTACTGTTCTGAGAATTTTGCACAGTACATTGTAGTTGAGAATTGTCTTAGAGCACAATATACATCAAGTTTTAATTTTGTAATCACTTATTGAATCTCTTCTGTGTGCACACCATTATATTAAGTGCCATATGGCATGCTAAAAAAAATAGACATCTTGTTCTCAAGGTGTTCATTCACAATGTAGTTGGTGATAAAGTTGTATAAACCACAGACTTTAAGTGTGTTCTGAAAGAAAATGAAATAATAGATGTATGATAGAAGATTGTGATTAACTCCACTAGGGGGAATCCCGGAGGCTGCATTGAAGAGATGACATATCAGCTGAGCCTTGAAGGATGGTGTGGGGGATTGGTTTGTGTACCCCAGTTTGGACATGTTCTTAGACTCAGTCCCCATTCCGGTGAGTAGGGACCCATTGTAAATAAGATCTCTTCAAGATGCTACTTCAGTTAATGTGTGGCCCACCTGTATCAAGTTGGGCTTTAATCCAGATTACAAGAGTTCTTTATAAACAGAATAAAAGTCAGATGGAGTGAGAAGCCACAGGACACAGTCAGAAACAGGAAGTCAACAGAATCCAGAAGAGAAAGAGGAAGGTGCTACCATGTGCATTGCCACGTGACAGAAAAGCCAAGGATCAAGGGTCACCAGTTGCCAGTGGTGATCACCTTGACGACCACTTGATTTTGGACTTCTAGACTCAAAACTGTGAGCCAATAAATTCCCATTGTTTAACTTAGCCATTGTATGGTATTTGTTTTAGCAGCGAAGAAACTAAAAGTTTTTGGTAATGAAAAGTGGGATGCCTCTATGACATATACCTAAATATGTGGAAATCATTTTGGAATTGTGTAATGGGTAGAGGCTGGAAGAATTGTGAGATGCTTGATAGAAAAAGCCTGCATTTCTTTGAAAAGACTGTTGGTAGAAATATGGATGTTAAATGTACTTTGAAGGAAGTTTTAGAAGGAAATGAATGTGTTATTGGAAATTGGAAGAAAGGTGATCCTTCTTATAAAATGGTAGAGAACTTGGCAAAATAGTGTTCTGATGTCAGATTGAAAGTATAACTTGTCAGCAATGAACTTGGATATTTTGCTGAGATTTCCAAGCCAAGTACAGAAGATGGAGACTGGCTTCTCCTTGCAGCTTACAGTAAAATGTGAGAGGAAAGGGATAAGCTGAGAACTGAACTCCTAAGCACAAAGAAAACAGAGATTGATTGGAAAATTCTGAGCCTATCCAGATAGTGTGCTCTTAGATTAGGGCCAGAAGTGGTTCTATCAGGGACCTTGTTGAGCTTTCAGAAAGTGAATCCCCAGAGGACAGGGATCCATGTAAGGACTTTACTGAACAAACACTTTGCTAAAAAAAGGTGTGGCTGAACATGGATCCAGTCAACCATTTTAGTGGAAGTCAGGATTGGAAATGCAGTCATCTTTGAAGGATCTATGGAAAGTTCTGTTGTTCCAGGGTTTGGACTACATGCAAAGCCAACAAGGTTCTTGCAAAATTTATATGTGTAGGAACACTGCCAGCCTGAACTAAAAGGGACAGAGAAGGGATGAAATTGAAGGAAGGAAGATTTCAAGGGCAGACTCATGGAAGCAAATGTCTAGACTGAAATGATCTCCTTTAGCCAAGATAGCAGGCCCACCCATGTGTGCTGAAAGGACAGGTCTGCCCCTTCACATCTGCCCTGGTGCTTGGAGGGAGTGGACCTTGCAACCCTTTGTTCAGTGTTGAGAGAAGGTAAGACCTCTGTCTCAGCATTCATGGAGAAACTGGCCACCATCCCAATGTTAGGAGAGGGTGGCACCCCAGTGTTCAGGGAGAGCATGGCTGCTGCATAAATGCTTGGAAGAGGTCAGGCTGTTGTTCCATCAGGCCTAGAGGACAAAACATGGATCCACAGATGACTTTCAGACCTTGAAAACCAATGGAGTTTGTCCTGCTGGGTTTCAGAGTTATTTGGGATCCATGGCCCCTGTTTCTTTCCAACTTCTCCCTTTTGGAGTGGGAATGTCTACTGTATGCCTGTCCCTCCATCATATATTGGGAGAAGATAACTTGTTTTCTAGGTTTCACAGGTGCACAAGCTAGAGTAGAAACAGACCACAGTCATAGCCTATTTTTGATAAGACTTTGTACTTAGCATTGTTCCTGAAATGTTGTGAAGGAATGTGTGTATTTTGCTTGTGGGAAGAACATATATTTTAGGAGTCCAGAGGATGCACTGTGCTGGATTGAATTGTGTACCCCAGTTTGGACATGATCTTAGTCTTGGTTCACAGTCTAGTGAGTGTGCACCCATTGTAAATATCTCCTCAAGATTACTTCAGCTAAGGTGTGGTCCAACCAAATCAGGTTGAGCTTGAATTCTGAAGAGAAAGAACAAGATGCAACTACGTGCATTGGCCTGTGTGACAGAAAAGCCAGGGACCAAGGATCACCAGCAGCCAGCCCCAGAATACCACAGTCTTCTGGGAAAAAGCACCACCTTGCTGATGGCTTGGTTTTGGACTTCTCCTAGCCTCATAACCATGAACAAAGAAGTTCCCATTGTGTAAGCCAACCCATAATATGGTATTTGGCTTAGTAGCTAGAAAATGAAAGCAATTGGGTAAAATTTTGCAGGTTACATTTGAAGTTCATCCCAGGCAGTGTGACTAGCATAAGCAATGTCCCAATGGCATAAAATGACATGTATAGATAGAGTATTACTATATTTAGATGTGCTGAGAGATAGAGATAAAGAGTTAGAATAAGGGTAAAATGATGAAAAACCCACAATGCCATATTAGAGAATGTGGACTTTATTTTGGAAGTAGTAACTGTGGCCTAAACTTTTTGAGGAATAAATGAATATGATTCCAGCCATATAGTGCAGCACATCATTGCATCTCTGCTCTATTAAACTTCTTTGTGGATTGTTTTTCCCTACTTCTAGATGAGGCCCCAGAAAGATACCAAGGCTTTTCTAGTCACTCTTAGTTTTTATTGCATAGTACGTCTAAAAAGTATAGTCCTATCTTATCAAAACTTCAATTTCTCATCCAATTTAATCTTGTTCCCTTCTCTAGCCCAGGCCTAACTCAAGCCCTGAAAAGGGGAAGGAAGAAATGGAGGGCTCCATCATGCTGTCCTCACCCTGCTCTTCTCCTATTCCATCCCCCTTTTAGTGGATCTCCTTTAAAAACAACCTCTCTGGGGGGGCCGGCTGTAGCCCAGTGGATAGGGTGCCGGTTCACCACATGGGAGGCCCCGGGTTCAGTTCCCGGGTACCTCTCCAAAGCGAGCAGACCGCCTTGGGAATGGCGAGCCACCATGGGCGGGGCAGAGCTGCCGTGGGCAGGGCACAAAAAGCCGCCATGGGCAAGCCAAAGCCACCATGGGCAGGGCAAGTCACCCATGAATGGAGCAGATCCGCCCGTGAACGGAAGCGGAGCCGCCTGTGAACGGAAGCAGACCTGCCCACGAATGGAGCAGAGCCGCCTGCGCGGTGACCTGACTTGGTGCGTCGCCGCAGCAGGGGGAGACAGAGCGGACACAGAAGAACGCAGAGAAATGAACACAGCAAGAGCAAACAGAAAGGGGGGGATATGTAACCAGAAAAAAAAAAAAAAAGAAAGAAAAAACAACCTCTCTGGGGCCTGCACCTGGCCTGTGGTAAATACGCTCCTTTACTTGGCTGTTGGAAGTACTTCTCTGTAATCTCTCATCTTCAAATGTAGGTCAGATACCAGCTCATGAGTCTCCCAATTTCCAGGAGATGCATATCAAGCTCTTAAAGTGGTTCTCTCAAATCCTTTTATACCTGGCTTAAGGTGAGGGGAAAAGCACCTCATGGAGAGAGGAAGAGAAAGGCAATAGCTCTTCAACTCTAAAGATGCCGTCCACCATGGTAAGGAAGAGCGGCAAACCGGGGCCAGACTGCCTGGTTTATTATCATGGCCTCTCCATTAATGCTATCTGTTACACTGGAGAAGTAGTTCATTTGCTTTTGTTTCCTCACCTGTAAAATGGGGTAATAAAGGACTTATTTCATCAGATTCTTATCAGTATTAAATTGATTAATATGTATTACATTTTAAGCCCTTAGAGTGGTATTTAGCATGCAGTATATACTCAATAAATTATAGATTAAAAAATTCCCTACCAATCTTTAAAAATGAATCTCTAACATTTGCTATACACCCTCAAAGTGGGCGATAAGCTAAGAATCCCAAAATGAACTCCACACTCCCTTAATAAGACCTGAATAAGTTATTTGGCATGCACACACTGTTCTTGCATTTGAGGTCTCTTACATTTTGTACCCTTTTCCATTTTGTACCCTGCTATGCAAAGAATAATTGTTTAAGCCTCATGATAACCTCGAGAGGTAGGTAACCATGGGGTATTGTCCCCATTTCCAGGTGAGGTAAAACATACACAGAAAGGGTAAGTAACTTGTCCAAGGCCAGGCTAGTGAACAGATGTGGAAAATGAAAGATGACAAGTTTCAGGTCGCAAACACAAAAAAACAGGAAGGTAATCCTATGATCCAAAAATGAAAATCAGGAAAAGGAGAATTTCAAGAAAATTGTTTGGGAAGTGTAGTTTGAGAAATGCTGAGCAGAACATCAATGAACAATAATTTGTTAGAAAATCAGATCCTAAAAGCTCAAAAGAAAGACAGGTATTAGGAGTGTAAGTGTGAGAACCATCAATTTAGGGATGACAGTTGCTCCTCCTGGAATGGATGAGATGACTAAGGAGGAGATTCTAAAAAGGAAAGCCAAAAGGACTGTGAACTAAAACTTCGTGAATTCTCTGCATTTAGGGGGATAAAGAAAGGGAAATCAGTGAAGGAGACCAAGGCTTATTAAAACAGAGGTGACAAATTGGTACCTTAGACCTAAATTTGACTTGCAGATGTATTTTGAATGGTAGGTAAATTCCTTTTAAAATATGTGACATAACATTTTAAAATTAGAAGATTTTCATATGTAAATTTCAGGAAGTTTGATAGTGACAGAAACAAAATGATCAATACCTTTTTTTCACTGTCAACAGAATCCTTAAAATCCTCTGCACCTCTCCATTCCACCTGGCCATCAAGCTACACCATTTGCCAATTGGTGAATGTTATTCCTTCACAATTCTTCTGAGTCTAGAAGGTCAGATCCAATGTAATCATGACAGAGGATTCAGAATCCTTGAAAGTTATTAATGTTGAAATGAAATCAAATACCTGAATATTTGCTTTCATATTAAACTCGCAAAGAATATATTATAATAATTGTGCTGAGAGGCACTTCCAGAAGTAACTTTTTAACTCTTTGAATTTGTCTCGTAATATGAGAAGATTTATTTTCTCTCTCTCTCCTTTCAGGCACACTCACACCTGCCCCCCATATTTATGTCATGTAATAAGTCATAATTTTTCTCATCATTTTAAGCTCTTTGAAATTAGAGGAATATTTTGTAGTTTATAGCATCTTATATTAGGTGGAATTCAGCAATCTATAACAATATCTGTAAATGTCTAATGTAGTCCATTTTCTAGGAACATATTAAAGGAAAGGGTCTGTGACTACATTAGTAATAATTCCTCTCTCCTGGGCCCTGGGCCCAGAAGGAGATAGAATATGAAGGGAAAAATCTGATGAAATATGTGTATTTAATCAAGTTTCAAACAGTTTGAAGTGGCTCAATTTTAAATGCCTGATTGATCGTAATAGTATTTCCAAGTTGGAATAAATAACTGCCTGTTGACTTCAGAGACAATAGTGGTGCTCAGTCTGAGATATCTGTATTTGCTTTTTTCTATAATAAAAATGACAGGCCCAAGAAACTGGAAAAAAAAATCCTTCTGCTATTTTAAGATACTGTCGATCTTACTCACTGTGTTTTTGTGTCATCATTAATCAATTGTCTGAATATGGAGAAGAAAAGGGAAGGGAGACTGCAGACCACTTAATGTGCCTCACTTTGGCACAGTGGCAGAGCACAAACTTCCTGATATCTCCCTTTTTGGCGAGACTCCACATAATTAATGGAAGCTCAACTTGAAACTTTCCAAATTTTAAGGGAGAAGCTCCTCATAATATCATTGAAATTGCCTACGTATTCCTGCAAGAATAATCTGTGTTAGTTATTACAAGGGAATTATGTTTTATTATATGTTAGAATCTGAAATATAGCCATCATATATTTCAACTGCATGTTGCTAAATTTTAATTAAAATTTAAAAGGATACAAAATGATAGTGCTAACATGCTTATATATAGTATACATAGAAGTTTGCATTTCTATAGGGAATGCAATTTAAAATGTGTGGTCTGATTTAAATCTTTAATATTTGATATCATGATAAAAATGTATTTAATACTTAGAGCTTTGCAAAGCATTTTTCACATTTAGTACCTTGTTCAATCTTGGAAATGTATCTAAGGGGAAAAATTGATTCCCAATACTGTTGAAATGGTAAAGAAGCCAATTCCAGTAATATTCAGTCTTAAATTAGTATTGCTATCAAACTGGAATTCTGTGCTCTTTATGGTAGCTAATGTTCAGCCTTAATATTGCACTATCTTGGATTTTATATACATTTTCTTTTTCTAGTAAAGATTCTTGAAAATGAAGACTAAGACAATTCAAATTGAAAACATATGAAAAGGTCACACACTAGGTGATGAATAGTTTTAAGAGTTCCGTGCAAATGTTTGCAAAAGCAACTCTTCGCAAAGTGGTACATTTCCACATACTTAGTATTCAAGTACATTATCCACCTGACAAGATAGTAAAATATCCCACTCATCTGCTCAGAGCTAATTTTTCAAATTTAATAATTGTATTATTCCCTAGCAAGGCCTTTTAAAACTTTGCAAAGAATATTAATAACTCATTAAAGATTAACTACATGTCAGATTTGAGGTCAAGGAGTTGGAGTGGTTTTTAGTTGTGTGAATTAAAATGCATCTACATTTAAGAGAATACATAGCACAAGCTTCTCTGACCGTCTTTCTAACTCCAATTTATTTATCAAAACACATGCACATAAATACTAACTTACATCTTTGACAATTAAATGAGAAGGTGATGATATATATGCTGATAAAGACAATTGGTTTAGGTGTACAGCCTTAAGGGAAGACAAGTAACTACTCAACCTTGTGTAGCTTAGTTTGGTAATTGGAGGACCAATCAGAGGCCATTTGGACTAAATTGAGTTGGTAATCACTGATTGACTAATATTGATATGTGTAGGTTGTATAATTAGTTGAATTCATGGGTGTGGGTGACATCACACATAGCCAGGGCCTGTGTTAAAGGGAACAGAGTAATAGATCAAATGTGTACCCAGGGAGAGCTGTTACCCAAAGGGCAAGATCTGATATGAAACCACAAAGAATTATAGGGTGGCCAAGGGCAGAAGACAGATAATGTAAACCCAGTTTAAAAAAATGAACATTGGAAGCCTGAACCACTAAGAGTGCTAAACGAATTGTGATAATCCAGAGGATCTAAGATGACAGCAGGGAGAATGCAGGTGAGTGGTTTTGGCTGTGGCTGACTTGAAGTCTTCGCTGGTCTAAAATATGTTGCTTTTTCAAGGTGTCTAACCATGAAATTTAGTTGAGCAGGAGTTTGAGAATAAGAAGATAAATAAGAACTACATATCTAAATATAGAATAGAGAAATTGTGAGGATTCTGATCTTTGGGGTAACAGCCACACTTTCTCCAATCTCTGGGTCTCTGTTTTCTCCTCCAGGCTCGCTTTCTCACCTGAGCTGTGGGCAATCAGGCATATGGCTTATCTCACCCCAGTCTACTGGCTCTTCAGCTTCAGGCTGCTCCACTGATTCCAGCTTCTAGCCTCTCTCTCAACTTCTCGGGGTTTCTCTGTCTTTCTATGGCTGCAAGTGATCCTGGAGTCCTCTCTCATGTGGCAGGGTAAAATGGCAGCTCTCTTTCTCTCTGTGTCTCTTCATGTTTCTCCCATTTATGAAGGATTATAGCAAGAAGGCTGAGACTCACCCTGGGTGATGCCTCACTGAAGCAGTCCAATTAAAGGCCCCCAACTAAATCCAGTCCAATCAGAGGGATTGGCTCCAAGATTAGCTCCAAGAACATGATCTTTTCTGGGAGTCACAAAAGCTTCAAACTGTCACAACTATTAATTTTTAAAACATCCAGATATTGGTCTCCAAAACCTTAGGTTAAAAAAAAAAGGATAATCCAGTGAATTGTGCTGTGTTCTTTAGCATGATTGCATAACTTCCTATAGTCATTTTCACTATCAATTCCGGGGAAATTATAATTTTCTGTCTTTTATAAGGTATATTTCTTCCATTGTAGGTGCTTGAAAATCTGTCCCCTACGGTGTACTGGTTTCCTTTCTTTGTAAAAATTGCTTTAGTAGAAATTATAGTTCCTTGGAATTCTGGAAATTGAATTAAAGACTCTGCCAGCCAGCATTGCCTGTTTTCCCTTGGTCCTGGCATAGAGAACACGAATTAGTTTCCAAGGCAAAGCATTCAATAATCTGTATGCAAAGTAGTATTTTTACATGGCTCTGAATGTCATATCCAAATGTAAAGCTGTGTGTTGCCTCAAGTGTGAAATTATTCTTATTTAAATTTTATGGTTCTTTGCACTAGTGGTGCTGGCATTTGGGGAGGAGGCTCTGGAAACACATGTTAAAATTAGTGGTAGCTGTGACCTGCCCCACCCTGCCCCGCTGTTGCCTCTGTCAGATGAAAAAAGTTTCATGTGGAAGCTACCCGTGGGCCAAAGAAGTAAATCTGCAGGAATCAAGGAATAGAAATGTTTATTTTTGGTCTTGATGATATTTTACACTCTCTTCCAAGTTGTAGAATTTTTCAAAATGTCGCAAGCACCCGTGTTTTTAGAGAGTCCATGTTTAGCATAATATGTTTTCTCAAATTCAAATATGCAATATCTTGGAATCCAGGTTATTTTGCAATTTTGTTGCCTCAAATGGTCTGCTCAGCAATTAGAGTTCAGGTTTTAGGAAAAAGGAATACTTGACATTTGTCTTTGCTCACTTACAGAGCATCCTGTGACCAATGATCACAGATGGTATCTGTCCATGGTGATTTAAATACTAGTCATTTTTAATGGATGCATTTCATCTTGAGCTTTTGAGGTTGATTTTAGTTCAAAGTGCCAATTGAGGATGAAAAAGTTACTAGAGAGCTTGCCTATTCATGATGTAAGCTGCTTTTCATCTGGTGCCCAGTCACCCCATGCCTGGATCACTTTTAATCTTCCTTCTACTTTCCTGTAATGGCCACTACTCCTTTGAACTACCTTTTCTAACGTAGAGAGTCAAGGACAAGGAACTAGTGTCTCCGTAGTTAGAACAAGACCTCCCATTTAGATAGAGTGCTATGCCAGAAATCTGGATTTCTAAAGCCAATAAATGGAGTAACTGCACAGGTTAGTACATTTCTACAACATTTGGTTTACTACAGATGTAATTGCTCCATTTAGGAGAAAATAACATGTTTTAAAATAGGATTTCTAGAATTATTTTTCCCTCCTTCCTTCCCTCTCTCTCTCTCCCTCCATTTCTTCCTAAATCTAGACACAGACCTCACTTTGGGGCGAATATTATAAAGAGGAGACTACAGAGGAAAAACAAACCCCACATGGTAAAGTAAATGGTATGTGTGCTTCTGTAGCTACCCACAGCTTATTACAGCTGTATGTTATTTCCAGCAGTACTTATAACAGTGATCATAGGGGACCTTTAAAAACTTGCTGATGCCTCTTGGGCAGTTTCAGAATAATGTTTACAAATAATTCTGCCTACATATCTTATGTCTTCAGGATTTCTTTTGCCTTGCTTTTTTGGTTATAAGTGTATTTGCATGAAAACATGTAATTTGGATATTTGTCCTTTAAAAGCTGTTTCTTATTCTTCCCTCCAAGTCAGAATCATGTTTTCCATGTCACAGTTATTTCCACAACCAAGAGAATATCTGGGAATTGCAGCGAGAGACACACCATAGGAACTGATACACTTTTGAGAAATCAATGTGATCTTTTGAATTTTTGTTTGTTTCTTCTTTTAATTTGTTAATTGAGGATTCAGAGTTGGCTGTTTGGACTGCAATTTAAGTATATGTTTTGGGGGTGGGTGTTCATATTAAAGTACTACATAATTGTATAGCAGGTGTTTATCTTTTATAGATATGACCATTCTGCTTGCAACAGAAGTTGTATATTAGAATGAGTTACGTATACGTGGTTCTTTCTAGTTCATATCATTTTTATTCTCCAAAGACATTTAAAATGAGCTTATATATTTAGATTTTATTTGTTGCTTACCTCCGGTTCAAGGGAAGCTCAAAAAAGTACAAAATACCATGTGCAGTTAAACTATAATTTCTATTTAGAATTCTGAAACACAAGAATTCTGAAACACTGTAATTCTATTCCAGTATTTTACAAAGTGTTGTAATTGGAATATCTGTAAAAATGGTAAATTCTTGGTACTTCCTCAGACTCTGGGAGTAGAGGTGGGGTATCTACATATTAAGCAAATCCCTTGGGTATTTCTTATGCATATTAAAGATTGAGAAACACTGCTAAACTGGTCTCAGAATTAAAATTGATCATTAGAAAACCATATACTGGGACTTCATTAATTTAATTCCCTAAAGAATTGTCTTCATAATACGATGATTGACTATTTTGCACTTGATTTTTATCCAGGATCAGTATAAGAAATGACAATATGTAAAGTGAAACTGTGCTTTTAAAAAACTATCATCAAACAATTGTTCACTATGTTGGTCAGAGATCCTCATACAAAAATTCATATAATACAATGCCTTCTAGCCTAAAAAAATATTTATTTAATTAGGACATACATACAGAAAAATGAATGAATAATACGTGTACAACATATTTTTTCAAAATGAGCACATTCATGTAACCAGCACCTAGATCAAAGAACATTATTAATAGCCCAGAAATCCCATATGCCTCATGCAAAAGTAACCATTATCCTGACTTCTAGCACTATAGATTAGTTTTGGCTGCCTTTGAACTTTATGTAAATGGCATCATTATATATGCACTCTTTAGTATCTGGTTTCTTTCACTAAACATTATGTTTGTGAAATTCATCTATAATGTTGCCTGTAGTTGCAGTTTGTTCGTTCTAATTTCTGCATAGTATTTCATTTTATGAAGATTCCACAATTTACCCATTCTATTGTTGTTAGATGTATTAGTTATTAATTGCTGCATAACAAATTACCCCTAAAATTTAGCAACTTAAAACAACAAACCTTTATCTCACACAGTTTCTGAGAATCCAGTCTGGAATGGCTTAGCTGGGTGGTCCAGTCTAAGTCTCTCATGAGATTATGGCTAAGAAGACAGCCAGCCAGGGAAGCAGTCCCTGAAAACTTGACGGGGGCTAATGGTTCTACTTCCAAGCACTTTCTTGCAACTTTTGGCAAGACGCTTCTGTTCCTCACCATAAGTATTTTTCATAAGGCTGTTAGTGACATGGCAGCTGGCCAATAGAGTGACGAGATATAGAGATTGATAGAGGGAAAGCAATGGGCGGAGAGAGATTGAGAAGAGCACTATGGAACACGAGATAGAAGCCTCAGTCCTTTACAACCTACTCATGGAAGTGGCACCCCACACTTTGTATTCTATTGGTCATACAGAACAACCTTGTTACAATGGGGGAGGGAACCATACATGGGTCCGGAGAGGCAAGGATCATTGAGGGTCATCTCAGAGACTGACTACTGCAATGACTTTTAGAATGGTTTTCAATTTTTAGCTGATGTGAATAGTGCTCCTTGGGACGTCCTTTACCTAAAGGACTATTTTGTAAGAATATTATGCATTTCTGTTATATATGTAACTAGTAGGGAATTGTTGCATCATATATTATGAAGACATCCAGCTTTTGTAAGATACTCTTGTGGTAGGCAGCATGATGGTCCCTGTCCAAATATCCAGAATCTGTCAATATGTTAGATGGCAAAGGGGAATTAAGACTGCAGGTAGAATTAAGGTAGATGAGCTGACCTTAATGTAGGGAAATGATCCTGGATTTTTGCAGTGAGCTCAATATAACCAAAAGTGTCCTTAAAAGTGGAAGAGGGAGGCTGGTGAGGAGACAGAGGGAGACGTTGACTACAGAAAAAAGGCACGGAGAGATGCAACATTGCTAGCTGTAAAGATGGAGA
>PVKH010026294.1:0-13239 GCA_004027955.1 Chaetophractus vellerosus | reverse complement strand
TCCCTCCAAACCATGTTTTCTCTAACTTTTCAACAAAGCACACATAAAACCTCATTGGCTTTGTGTCAGAGAAATGCTTCCCTGTCCCAGCAGATGATTCTAATAAGTTTGCTTTGTTGATCTGGTTCCAAGGGGCATGGTCCAGCAAATAACCCTATATAAGATCAAATGCCATCTCGGGTGACCGTTTAATAATCAGTGTGGTGTTGGTGTCTGTGTGATGACGAAGATGGTGGGTGAGGCAAGTGCAGTTCATCACAGGTTTACCGTTCTACAGTTAAGCAGCAACAGTGTCACTCAGACTTTCTGAATGCCTGCTTCCATACCAAGCATTACAGCCTCCCCCGAAAACTTCCAGACCACCCACTGTAACAATATAGTATATAAAAGGATCCAGATGCTTGGAAAGAGAGAGAGCGAAGTGTTGAGCATGTGTGATACCTTCTTGTTTGCTAGATTTTGAGTGTGTTTTAGCAGGCTCACTTAGACAGGTCAAAGTTCATCTCCAAGACCCCTTTAGAGCATTCTTTGAAATGAATCAGGTTTAAAATGTATCACAAATGTATAATATGTATCTTTAATACTGTATTTGATTCAAGGGTCTCTGTGCCATTTGCTTCAATATTCCCCAGAGAACAAGACAGAAACAAATTGTTTTTGGGTGCATAAAGATAGTTGGATAGGAGGAGAGTAGAGGACAGTGAGGAAGGCATGAAGATTGATAACCATGGAAAGGAGTACAAGTACATGTGGAGCATCTATTTGCAAAATGGTGGCAGAGAGTGTGCTCACTATGAATAACTTTCTACAGTTTAAGGCCTAACTGCTTGGAATTTTTTAAAAATTCATTTTATACATGTTTTTAAAATATATTTGGAATTAGGCCACTTGGCATCTTTGCAGTGATTCAGCTGGTGGTGTCTGGCTTTGCAGTATTTTGTCCAAAATATATTAAATAGCTATGGCCTTTGTTTCCTTTACCCTACATAGGACAGCTGATTTATGAGGGAATCTTCTCATATGAGACTCAATTTATTATTTATCCTAACTCCTTTATTTTCTCTCACTATCCTGCCTAATGCTGCTCCCCAGTCCCTCTTTATGACATTACCATATACATATATATTTTAAGATTTACCTGCAACTATTTATTTGGCTACTTGTTTAGTGACTGTCTCGCCCCCTAGAAAATTGGCTTCAGGAAAATGGGAGCTGGCTGCCTCTTTCTACTGTATCTTCAGTGCTTGTAATAGTGCCTGGTATATAGTAGGTGCTCAAGAAATGTTGATGATAAAACTTGGTCCACAAGAAGAGGAGAATATATTCTCATCATTAGTTCATTCATTCATTCATTCATTCCCCAAACATCTCTAGAGGATCTGGTATGTGCCAAGAATTGTAATAGTGTAATTCTAAGTACTGGGTATGTGATCAATGCTCTAAAGGATTGTACAAACAGAGAAAAACACATCTAATGTAATGTAGTACAGTCTTTTCATTAAAGAAAAGGCAAACTAATAAATGCTGGACTTGAAATGTTTTTTAAAAAAATTTAGTTTTTAAAACATTTATTAAAACAATACAGGGAAACGGATGTGGCTCAAGCGATTGGGCTCCCGTCCACCATATAGGAGGTCCAGGGTTCAGTTCTCCTGGTGAAAGACAAGCTGGCCTCCATGGCCAGCTGGTCTGAGCGGAAAGTTGGGCCACGCAGAGTGCTGGCCTATGCAGGAGTGCTGGCCTGCACAGAATGCTGGCCCGCGTGGAGAGCTGGCGCAGCAAGATGACACAATAAAAAGAGACATAGGAGAGACAATAAGAGATGCAGCAGACCAGGGAGCTGAGGTGGCGCAAGAGATTTGACCACCTCTCTCTCTCTCCGGAAGGTCCCAGGATCGGTTCCTGGTGCTGCCTGAAGAGAAGACAAGCAGACACAGAAGAACACACATAGCAGACAGCGTGCGCAAAACAATGGGGGGGTGGAGGAATAAAAAAATAAATAAATATTTTTTAAAAATCCAAAACAATAGATAATTTGTCCCTTCTGCCTTAAATGCCATAGAGAGATAATGGGCACAGAGCTTTTGTGGGCTGCTCCCTTTAGCTGGTTGAGATTGGGGGCCCCCAGTTCAGGGGCAGAGCAGCTGCAGACCATGAGCAGACTTTTCTGCCTGTTTGCAAGTTGGTGTGTCCTTGTGAGTGGTAATCCACTAGTGGACCATCACCCACAAAGTGCCATCTCTAAAAATAGCAGAACTTTATCCTTGAAAATGAAAATGCTTTGGTTTTGAAAATATGTTTCTGTTTCTAATGAATCCAAGGCTTGGGTTAGTTTACAGTCATGCACTTTTCCCATTGCTGATGGCCAAAAACAAAACTTTCATGCCTGTGCATGTCGGTCTGTAATATTTAGAGTCCCTGGGAACTGACTCAATCCCCCATTTGTTATACACAACCTGCCCACCATTTGGCAAAAATAAATTTATCAAAACAAAGAAAGCTGTACGTTACTGTGTTGCATACTCTTTCAGAATACATAAAATGCCTCTGAAGTAAACACATTACCAAATTATAGTAACTCAAGGTCTCTTTGTGGCCCAGTATCCATCACAGGTGCCCAAGTTGTCACAGCGTTGCAGCGTGAACTTGTGGAGGGGAAACTTGGAACCATCTGGCCCAGCCTCCACCTTTTGCGAAGTTGCTGTGCTGGTCTAGTGAACTGAAGTTATTAACCAGGACTCACACAGCTAGTTATGGGAGTCCAGAATTGAATCTGTTCTCCTAGCTGCCAGTGTAATGTTTCCACAATGTGGTCTGTTGACCACTCACATCGAATTTGCCAGGGTTGCTCAATAAAAATGTGGTTCCTGGAACCTCACAGAATCAGAATCATTGGTGATGCAGTGCTGAAATTTGCATTTTAATAAGAATCAATAAGTGATTCTTACCTTCACTGAAATTTGCGTGCAAGAAGCAAGCATCTAGATCCCCTTCCCAGGAAGAGCCTTATGCTTAGTAGGCCTTTTGGAATGCTTGCCCTGTGGAAAGACCTGCCTTCCTGGTTTGCTCTGCTAAATAGCTTGACTATATAAACCATTTAAAGATGATCTTTATAGTTAAGAGGTGAAGGCTCTAATTTAGAGAGAGATTATTTTTCCATAGTGTACCAGTAGGACCCTTTTCATTTGAAGGACCCTGTTCATTTGTGGATCCATTGGGAATTGTTTATGATAAAGTCTAGGAAGATAAATTTGATTCTTTAAAATTTTGAATTGAGTCTAATGAAGCTTGAGTTTACACTTAATACATTAACAGTTACTTGAATTTTCCTAAAAGCCCCTGGATGAACGTTCAGGGTGCTGATAAAGTAGTGACCTGTTTGGTGGGAGGAACTGGGCAGAAGGAAGAAGGGGTGGAGAAGGCTTTTTGGTAGATACTCTCTGTGCTTCCTGATTTTTGATCCCTGTGAACCCTGTGAACGTATTGCTTATTCACAAACTTAAAATAATATAAATGTCTAAAGCATTTGTATTCACTGAAGGTTCTTTGGGGATGAGCGCCCTGTCTCTGCCCAGGCCATGTGGACATGCGTTCTAGAATCCACATCTCTGTGTGGCATGCGGTAATGAGCGTTTCTAAAAGTCGGGGCCAGGAAGGGAAAGAGGGCAGATTCGGCTGGTTTTAAGGAAATCACTAATTGGCTTCAAGAGATAAGTCATTGTGATTTAGCACGCATACCGATGACCTTAAAGCCCCTCCCTGACAGACCACTCATCATTGGGGTTTCTGGTGACCTTGGGCAAATCACTCAACCCCCTTGAGACATATTTTCTGGTCTGTAATAAAAATGGTGAAAACTCACTGCTCTACAATTTGCTGACTGTTTCTGAATGCTTTATTTTCTTTAATCTTCAGAGCAATCCTGTGGGGTAGGTGGTTTCCTACCGTCACAATTGTTCAGATGAGGAAATTATGCCAAGGGTGGTCACACACAGCTGGAGAGCTAATTTCCAGTACCAGGCCCTTCCCACAGAGAAGTGAAAGGGCATGAATTAGACAATTTCCAGGGCCCTTTCCAGTGTTAAATCTTCAAGTATATAAGCTGTTTGGGGCTCAGTCAACATTTGTTTGAAGTCTTTTGGAGATATCCAAAAGAAATTGAAGCCATGGGTCTTCACATTTTGGAGCTCACACCATAGAGAGTATCAGAACATGCTCGCTGAAGAAGACCAAAGAATATACCAAGTGCAAATTATAAATATACTAGAAGTTCTTGTACTTACATTGCACAAACCGTGCACCTACCAAGAGGAATGATGTTCAACTCCCTCATCCTTTCCATGAAAAGTAATAGTGACCACTCTTTGAGAACCCACTGAGGTCAGCATTTGTTATATATTACTTCATTTATGTTTCCCTTCAACCCTTCCAGCTTTGGAGAAAAGGAGCAAGACCTAGAACTCCATGAAGTTTTTGAATAACTGGTTTATAGGTAGCAAAGCCAGGGCACCAGCCAGGGTCCTTTACTCATTGTAGGTGTGTGAGCTTCACCTCAGGCCTGTCTTGTTTTCAGATTTAGAAGGTGAGTGGTGTGGCTTCAGATAAGGGTAGGTTGAAGGGAAAAGCATAACTGTCTCTTGCCAACACCCAGGGCGTGCTTGGTTTCACACAGTTACAATTTGTCGCCTTTTGTGGGTGCATCAGTAAAGAAGGGCCCATGAATTCTGCATGCTTGCTCCCAAGCTCTTAATTATATGAGTTGGCTTCTCCCTTGCAGCATCTTCTACCTTATTTTTCCTACGTAGAAAGAGATGAGCTTACTTTTACAGCTATTAGATGACTGAAAGCAAGTAATGGGCACACTGAACTATTTGACGGGCTTTGTTTCCATAAAAGAAGAGCTTTGTGGATGCAATACTTTTAGTCCTTCCACTTAATATCTTTTGCTCATTATTTTTCTTCTACTAGATATGAAAACTTTACGGTACTGTTCTCATCTTCGTCTTTGTCATCTCTTTCAATCTCTTCCCCATTACCAGAGTGAATCTGTTCTGCACTTGAATGCTGCAGACACTTCCTGGCAGTTAAAAATCTAAGCATTTAGTCAGTTGTTCTGGGGCGTGAAGGGAAGTTTGCATGTTTCCCCAGTTCACGTGGACACAGGCAAGGTACAGAGCTTGCCTGGGTTGGCAGCAGGTTTGCAGGGATTGTGAAAATTGTGTTTGCTTGGGACCCTGGCTCCTCACAGAGGTCTGCCTGCCTGTCCTTGGTTCGTGTCCTCAGCAGGCCTTTTACTTGAGTCAGAATCCTAATGAGAGGGATCTTGGGTTTCAGTCTGGGGGAACCCAGCCTCCACCGGCCAGACTTCCTGGAGAGCTCTCTGCTGATGCTGATAGGGCCTGGGGCCCTGAGGGTTGGACAGAGCTCTCTTTCCATGGGGTCTCAAAACTCCTTAGACATAATATATTGGTGGTTACAATTTGTTAAGAAAGGAACTGGGCTGTTCCAGCCAATAAATTGTCAGATGAGCACATAGCTAAGATAGAGAAAATGGTTTCGAGTACACAATCTTCTGACTCCCTTTTCTGCTGCTCTGCATTCAGTATTTCCAGTAGCTTTTAGTAGAGGCTTAATTCTAAGCAGACCCCTGGTTTCTGCTTTTTGCAGTTACCCAAACCCTTGAGTCTGTGTTGAATCTGGGTGGACCTTTTTATTCACTTCTTCCTAGTCTCTGAACTTCAGCTGATCAACAGTTCTTGTTCCCAGTGTGTATTCAAAGAGTTCCGAAACAGCTTTCTTTGGGGAAAATCAGTTAAGAGGCATTTTTCCAGAAGGACATCTATATGAATGTGTATGTAGTGATTCATAGCTCATGGAATAAGCTTTCACCAGGAAGTAAAGCTAGAAAGCAACTATAGGCACTCCATATTACCTTCAAAGATAGAAATGGCTTGCTGCATATTAGCTTCCAGAGAAACAGAGCCATCCATCTTATCCTACTTGACTTTGCTTCGAAAACACATTTGATATCCTCTCCTACTCAGTCTTCTCTCTCTATCTGATTCCTCTGCTATTTGCATATGTTTTTGTATTAATATATACTGAAGCCAGATATTTTGCTTATATATATATATATTTGCCTTTTCATAATTCCACCCAACTTAGGTATAGGATTTCCAAAGCTAGTTGTCAGTGTGCCAAAACAGCCTTTACTTTAGCAAAATAACTTTATGGTTGGCTTGACTGGGCTATAAAATGACTTACATAGTTTATGCTTCCCTTCATCATACTTGAGGGAGTACCTGCTTAGAAAGGGTTTTATATCTTGGCTTGGAATGAATCTAATAATTTGAACCCTCCCTCCTAGGATTACAAGATATCAAATAATTAAGCCTTATGGTAAGAAGGTTGAAATGATGTTCAAAATGATACCCAAGCATTCATATTTCTTTATATCCTGAACTAAATCTTTTAAATGAGCCAGTGGAAGATGTTCTGGGATGGAAAATAGCTAAAAGAAGCAAAGATGTGTACATAGAAATATATAAAATGTGTTGTGGGTTTAAAGATTGAAATTTAGGTGGAGCAAAGAGAATTCGAATAAGGGAGATGGGAAATGGGTTTTGATGGTGGCATGGCCTGGCTAAAAGGACTTGGGATGCTAATTATTATTCATGCCCACCTTGTTTACATGTACTTCTTTTATGGCATATTTGAATGGGAGGAAAACACTCTAAGTTTTGACTTAGCCATTAAGGAGGAAGCCTAGTTTTTCAGAACCCAAAGCCTTGATCCTGGCACATTCATCTCCTAGTGGTGGCTTAATTATATTTTAAGCCTGGTGTTTATGATAAGTGTGAAGTTTTATTTTTCAAGTGATAATCTTGCAAATGCAAACCTATGAAGTAATGATAAATGCCACAGGGACTCTACAGACAGCTAAGCATGCTCAGAGCAGCTCCAATGTAGAAAAGATGCCGTAGAGGGGCACCCAGTAGCCCTATATGTTTCCTTCAGCCTTCACCTCTTCGTTTTCTCTTCTCTTCCCCAACCTAGCCCTATCCTGGCTAGTCTTCTCAATGAATACTTGGCTGAAATTTCGTTCACTCAACTTTGTCGTCGCCACACCCGTTGTACTGACGGAATCCTGGCTTCAATGGAGCTTGCTCAGCTGTGCTTTAGACAAACCCTTCTGGCTGACCTGGTTTAAACCTGGCTTTCTTGACGCCATCTCTGGCATGTTCCAAGATGAAAAAGGACTCCGCTGCCCCTTCTGCTGCTCCCCTGGAGGGGGAAACCGGTTGCCACTTGGCACCAGTTGATCGGGCCTGCATCCAAAGCAGTAACATGATTTAGTGAGAACAGTACTAGACTAGGGGGCAGAAACTGAGTTCCAGTGCTGGCTCTGCTTTTCAATAGCTGTGTGACCTTGGGTAAATCATTTCACTGCTCTAGTCTCAATTTTTTCATTTGTAAAGAAAAATTGGACCAGATGTTCTCCAAGGGCCTTTTGGATCCTAAAAGTCAGTAATTCAAGTAATGTTAACAAACTAAAATGAACAAAAATTTTGGTTCCACATGTTTTTCTTTCCACATACCACATTGCCTCTTGCCACAAAACATGAACTCTTTGTATTATAGCTCTATACTATGTACTTAATCCACCCCTTAACCCTGGACATACCTCAAATCCCTTCCTTCCCTGGCACAGTAAGCTATGAAAAAGGGCATCCTAGAAGCCTATAAATTGGGGCAGGTGAGTCTGCTTATTAATTTTTCTCTTTTGGATGTTTTACATAATGTACTTTCAAAAGTTTTTTCTTAAATTAGTTCAATCTGTTATCAGCCTCTTTCTGGGTGCTGCTTTAAAAACTGTCGTTGATAAAAATGATGTGCCTGGGAGAATTCTATGTCCTATGCATACATTATTTCACCTAAAACATAACAACCCTAAAAGGAATTGTTATTATCTCCACTGGCCATATGACAGAATTGAGTGAGGCTCACTGAGGTTATCTGACCTGCACAATGGCATAGTGCTCCCAAATGGTGGGGTTGGAATTCAGATCAGACATCTCTGCCCACAGCCCGAGCTCCCTTTGCTATGAAAAGTATCTGCCTTTGCTTTTGTCTGAGAAGTACCTCGTGTTTTATGCAGGAGATCTCAGGGAACCCCTCTCCAGGAAAATGATCTCTATCTATTTCAGATGCTTGGAGTTTATGCTTTGCCAAACACTTTTCCACTTAATTTTAAATCCATGGGTATTTCAAGGGGAATTTAACCCATATGGTTCTGATTCACTTATACTTAACTCATCAAAGAGGATTGTTTTGTAAACCTTAGTCTCTTCTTTTGAGCATATTTGAGCTCATATTTGGCTGGCATTGGCTGGATTTTGAGTCTGCCATGGTTGAAACTTGATTTTAGATCCTTCTTTCCAACCACTATTTCATTGTGGTTTCATCGTGTAAGCAGATGGAAATTGAAGGTGAGTCATAAAGCCTCTTCCAAAATGGCACCAAGATACCAGTGATATAAAAAGGGTCACTAAACGTTGAGGTTTGTTGTACTCATCTATAGTCTTATCCCATTAAGTGACTGAACTGTGCATGGATGTGATCTGTGAGGCAAAAAAAACCTAAGTTCATAGATTTTCCTCTGAAACTGGTGTAGAACAGGATTGTCTCTGAGAATTTGGAGGATAGGTGTATTACTGCCTTGGGAAATCTTTTTAGTTTAGGATCTTCTATTTGGAACAGATAAGCTATATGGCTAATGGAAAGTTTCTTTAAGAGACACCCATTATAAATGTAGAAGGCAAAAGCCTGTTTATTATCTTTGCATTTAGATGAGTTGGGGACATTCAGTTCTGATAGCCTGCTGAGTTGGAGAATTAATAAACTTGTCTAATTAATTTCACATGAGCTCACCTAAGGAATGTTTGCAATTGTTGATAGTTGTGCATGGCCCAAAGGAAAGGAAAAACTAATTTTTGTACCTAGTTAACCGTTTTGTTTAAAAAACTATACTCTCTTCATTACTGTCCCATAGGCAATTCTTCTGCCTGTACCAGATGGCCAAATAGTGTCAGTGCCAAATAGGTGATGCATAGGAAATACACCATGGGAGCTCAGAAGATGAAGATGGTCATTTTGATTGAGAAGGTTGGACAGGCTTCTCCCAAAACAGAGCATTTAAGTTTGGTCTTGAAAGAGGAGATGCCTTTTAAAGGGGAAAGAGCATTTTGGCATGAAGCAACCAGATATGTTCTTGGGAGTACCAAACAGCCTTCCCACATCTCTGCCCCATGTGTACATATGGGGTGGTTGGGTCTATGGAGGTGAATCAGAGTTCTAGAAGCTCACACTAGGCTAAAGAGGGTTGTACACTCCTCAGTAATGGGCAGCTTAGATCTGGAAATAGCTGGGATTAGCATGACAGCCTTTAAGTGGGCACAGGTTTTCAGAGCTGGGAGAGAATTGCCTTGGCTTGAGGAAAGAACAAGGGAGGGAATAAGTCACAAAGGAACAGTGTGTGAAAGTTATACATCATCATTACCTGTCATATTTAAGTAGGACATTAACATAACCTCTTATACATGGCCTTATATTTGATTAGTGCACAAAGGCTAATTCTACTAGATGTAGAAGAAACCAATAAATCATGCATCTTATGTAAAAAGATTTTTTCCATCTACAGTATCGTTGTATCTCATATGTCTTACAAACACTTTGTCTATTATTATCTCCATTTGTAATGAGGAAAACTGAGAATCAGAGAATAAATAATTTGCCCAAGGTCACATAGGTGGAATAAGATGCTCTGGACTCAGTTTATAGATGAAGTGTGTGTGTGTGTGTGTGGCTTAGACTTTTCTCTTTATTGTACTTTTTGATGTAATATATGACACATTCACAGAATATGTGTGATAGATATGTTAGTGATAAAGCACCTATGAAAGCACCACCCAACCTAAGCACTAGAAAGTTATCAATGGGGCCAGCTCGATAGCCCAGTGGATAGGGCACCGGCATACCACATGGGAGGCCCCGGGTTCGATTCTTGGGGACCTCTCCTAGTGGGCAGACCGCCTTGAGAATGGCAAGCCGCCATGGGCGGGCCGGAGCCGCCATGGGCAGGGCAAGAAGCTGCCACGGACATGGCAAGAGCTGCCACGGGCAGGGCAGGTCGCCCGCGGATGGAGCGCAGCCAGCCACCCGTAAACTGAAAGCCGGCCGTGAACGGACGCAGAGACCGCCCACAAGCGGGGAAAGCCGCGCCTGCGCAGTAACCGCTCTCGGTGTGTCGCCGCAGCGGGGGGAAGGGGAGATATGTAATAAAATAAATAAATCTTAAAAAAAAAAGAAAGTTATCAATACCTATTTGAGTATTTGGTAACATCTGCTTCTCCCACAGAAGAAATCTCTGTTGTAAATTTTAATACATATATTTTCAGCTGAGCCAAGATTACTTCTGTGTCATCATGATTTAAGGTGAATGTATTTATCAAAAGCAAAATGGGAATGATTTGCATTTCATACCAATCACACTTAAACACTATATTGGGGGTTTAAAGAAAGCTCCAGATTTAGGAGCATGGGGACCAGGACACGCTAGTTGATATGAACATTGTTTTTATCTTGAAGGCTGTGCAGGAAAGCAAAAAATTAGACCTACGAGTCCTTATGAAGTAGCAAACAGGACCTGGTCCAAGATTTGAGAGATTTAAGTTCTGATTCCATCTCTGCCATTAATTTGCTTTGTGATCTTGAGAAAATTATTCCCCTCTCTGTCTTAATATATACCCTTGTGCAAATTGTAAAATCTCCTTGACAAAGGCAAAGTAGTATAGTGGGAATCTAGAATCACACAATATTTTAAATTTGCATCCTGCCACTTAACTCTTTGTATGACCACGGGTATATTTCTTAACTTTACTCGGAGTCTGTTTCCTCTTCTGTAAAATGGGTAAAAACTCTCCCTCAGAGAACTGCCGTAACAATTAAGTGAGGCAGCATGTGAAAGTAGCTAGCACAATGCTCCATAAATGTTGGTCTTCTTTCTCTTCTGCTCTAAATTACTTTCCAACTCTAAAATGAGAGATTCCAACGCTCATCTTATACATAAACATTTGAAACACAACCAGCTCATAATTATGGAATTTCCTGTATTAAAGACTTAAGCATTCCTCTCAAATCAGACTTGTCATCAGAGACTTTCCAAGGTCTGCATGAATCTTTTCAAATTAATAACAACATCTGGGATTTTTTTTAAAAAAGATGGTTTCTTAAAGAGTGAGGGGAAAGTCGTGGAAAGAAAAGTATGATAAAAGTTCATTTACCACCTTTTCCCTTCCCCTTTCCTGACCCAAAACACTAGATTATAAAAGTAAGACTTTGTTTTGATTGGTAATATGGGCCATCTGTGTTTGTATAAAGCATCAGTACTGTTACCCTGTCAAAAAATTGAGTAATCCCCCATGTTGATGTGAATGGAATAATTATCCTTCAGTGCCCTTCCAGTCTCTCCCTGCCCGTAAACCTCCTGGGCATTTACGTAGTTCCTTGCTTTTTTCTCAATACATTCTTATTGACATATAGTTTGAAATTGCCACTGTTTGGGACTAGCTCCAGAATTCCATCAGTTCCAGATGTTCACCATATTTATTTATATTGTTCTGTAATTGTTATGGTAACAACTCAAATACATAATATGTGGGAACCTAGGGGAAGAGAGAGTGGTCTTTATTTTCTTGTGAGGGTAGTTTAAGGGGGCATCACATTCAAAATATCTCAGATGTTAAGAGACTAGAATAGAGAAACTAGGCCTTCAAATGAGTAATTAGTGAGCTCATTTTACAAATGAAAACTGAAAGTAATGTTTATGGTGGGAATGATGCATCTGATTTAATTGAAAAAGTATGTGTACATCAGACATGTGAGAGCAGTGTTTTAAGGCAGGCTATCAGGATCTAGTCATGTTCCAACATTAGACATCTCATCCAGTTACCAGGAAGGAAAAGTTGATTTCTAGCATAAGAGTTCATGAAAGAACATTATCTGGAATCCCTTTTGAATTTGGGCAAAATTAGTTTATGCACCTGTTTCAGTTTCCTAGACTGCCTAAAGCAGATACCATGAAATGGTTTGGCTTAAACAATGGGAATTTATTCACTCACAGTTAGGGTCCAGGAAAATGTCCAAATCAAGGCATCATCAAGGCGATGCTTTCTTCCTGAAGACCGGCTGCCAGCGGTCCTTGGCTCCTCTGTTACCTGGCAAGGCACGTGACGGCATCTGTTGGTCTCTCCCTTCTCTTCCAGGTTTTGCTACTTTCAGCTTCTTGACTTTCTCCCACAGAGAGGGAAGGGACAAGTAATCAGGGAAGGCTACCAAAATAGGGGGAGGAAAGGCATTCCAGGCAGAAGGAACAGCATTTGCAAATACATATGGCTAGGAAACAGCACCATCCATTGAGGGACTACAGTTCACTCATTGTAGCTGGAGAGGGCCTGCAGTTTGGGGAGTGGCAGCAGTTGAGGCTGGGTAGGGACCCTCACACAAACGCCGTAGGTTCTAAGATGAGGGTCAGGCTCACTCACACAGGGTGAGAGGAAATGGGGATCCTACATTAAAGCATCTTTGGGTTTCAGAGGAAGGGCAGAAGAAGCTATTGACGTGTTAAATGCTACAGGATTTGTGGGGTGATGAAGTGTGGGATGTGAGGGAGACCGTGGCGCCCCCAGGTTTGTGGCCTGGATAACCTGGTCTAAGGTGGTGCCCTTCACCAAAATAAGAAATATGGGAGGAGCAAGTCTAGTGGAAAAATGAGCTCCTGCCAGACACATCTTTCTCAGCGCCACTGTCCTTCCCAGGCAGTGGAAACAGCCTCCTTTCTCGACCTGGTGGCAGGCCAGCTGAGAGGCGACCAGGGGTTCTGAATCGTTCATGGCTCAGCCACTTAAACTCCTCCAGATAGGTGGAGTGACTGACTCAAGGGACTTAGCAAATTAGTTGTTGAACTGAGACTAGAACACAGGCCTTCTGATTTTTAAGCCTGCTCCCTTTCAGTTGACTTCATCACTATATCCTGCCTTTAATAGGCAAGGTAAAATCAAGGTAAATGTTTGCTGTTATTTGGGGGGAAATCAACTAAAACTTTTGTGTGATACTAAGAATTAGCTACCGATTTATATATGGCTGTGGTAACTTTGATTCAAATTTCTCTGTTTCTCTGTT
>PVKH010026293.1:0-13239 GCA_004027955.1 Chaetophractus vellerosus | reverse complement strand
GAACAGATTGAGAAAAAGTGGAAATCAGGGATTTGCACTTCCTGGTAACAGCAAAGCTTATCCTTTCTTTCTTCACAAACTATTGGAAATGATGACAAGTTGATCTAACACCACTTTAAATTTATCCTTATCTGAATTAAAAATTTAAATGGTTTTTTATTTTATACATTTGCTAAGCTATTTTGTTTTTCCTTGGAATTCGTTAAATTCTACTTGTGAATTTAACTGCAGCTATTTTTTGTTCTTCATTTGTCATTAATATTTTATTTTTATTAGTTAGCAGACTTTTAAATGAGCAGTTATTTTAAATATTAGGAGATTTATAGAGTGAATCTGCATTTTACTTCTCAGAACACAGATTAGATACTGGCATTTATACATATTTGGAGAAAAGATAAAAAATCCCTATTAACTTTGTTTAAATTTATTTGTCCTTTGAACTGCTAACTACTATGGTTTTAAAATATCTGGGGAAAATGAAGCTAATTACAAGCATGAGTAAAGTTCTTCCCATTCCTCCATTTTTAAAAATCATAATTAAAATATTTTGGATCAAGCACCAACAATGGAAAGGATAGGCCTTACTCTTGAGAGTTTATTACCATAATTTTCTCAGAGGAAATGAATCTCTACTTGCATTTATCCTTGCTTGCCTTCCAGCCTTGGTTTGGGGAAGAAAGGACTCTGAGCCCCTCGGCCACACAGGGGAAAAAATTAAAATTTCCCCCTTACTGCTTATCTTTTTCCCTGCTCTAGTCTTAAATATGGGTAGGATTTTCTATTTAAACCAGAACTCTGGTGGTGGGTTTTAAAGTAGCCCTTTAAAATTGCTTGAAACCCACAACAAAGATCAACAAATTGAGCTTGTGGATGAATAAATAGAAAACAATGCTATTATAGCCATGGAAAAGCAGGTGAGCACACCCACAAAGAGTATGTGCAACACAATAAAAATGTAGAGGAAGCTCTAGCTCCTTGATTAGATTTAATGGATTTCAAGGAAATCCATTTTAGCAATAGCTACGGAGGCAGGAGAGAATAGGAGGGGCAGAAAACATCAAATTTCCACACAAACACCACCCAGTAGAAAAAACTAAAGGAGCATCCTGCTGTACTCAGGTAGACAGGTTATCAGTAGGCAATAGCTCAAATGAGTTATGAGAAGGCAGCTTAAGCCTGCTGACGTGGTGGGAATGCACTTATACCATTCACCTGTCAACTGTGGAAACAATACCGGCAGTATGCCCCTCTCACTGCACAAACAAGCCATGGGAAAGCAGCTTGCACTGCCCACCCGGCAGAAAGCAGGAGAAAAACAGGATATTCCCACACAACCCACCTATCTTCATAAGCTCTTCGTGGGAGCAATAGCCAGGAGCCAATAACCACCAGACAGCAGCCCCTACTCCCTAAGAGAATCAAATCACCCAATAGAGCTTCCCTGTTTTGTCTCAATATGCCAATCAGTGCAGACCCTGGAGTCCTGTACTGTCCCCCAACCCCGCATAAAACAGGGGACCCAGGGCAGAACTTCACATTTTCTCCCTTGAAAATGCCCGCCTTACACTCTAAAAGCGTATTTCTGTCCTCTTGCTCTAACGCCCAATAAATTCACTGCTTGCCTAATTAATTTGTGGTTCATCCTTGAATTCTTGATCGTGAGGAAGCCAACAACCTAGATACCATCTCCAATAACACTAATTTCCATTAAAAGTAATGTCAGGATCAAATAGGGGGATGAGCTATGAAAACTGAACCAGACCAAATAAAATTAACTCCCAAAACACGAAAAAATAACAGTGAAGATTATCGGTATCTGAAGCTAAACAGACAATAATTGTGAGAAATATTCTGAACACAAAGGAAGTAAACAAAGAATCCAGAAAAATATGAGCACTTGTGATCATGGTGGGGGATAGAATGTGGAGATAATGTCTTATGGGCAACCAGAGTCACCATATAATAATGAACAGAGTTCAATTCAATAATCAATGAAAGAAAGGGGGAAATAATAAAACAAAACAAAACAAAAAAGCCCATGAAAAACAGCTTTTTCAGAACCAGAAAAGATGCTAAAATTCGATATATATAGTCCTGCTGTATTCTATAAAAACCAGATAACAGAAACTGACACAAAACTCATCCCAGTAAATAAAAGAAATTTATTTTCCTCAAAATTATACACAGATCCAGTTTACCAAACAACTAGTTCTACAAGGCATAGAAAGAGAACTTTCCTTTCCAACTTCATTTTTTATGCCTCAGAGATAAGCAACTTGAAATTCTTAGTTGTTCCTGATGGTCTTTGACTTCTAAATACCTAAATATTTAAATTCTAAGCATCATATTTAAACTATTTGACTCCCCCTTTTTAGCTTTAAATACTATCTACTGACTTCCTGCGATAAAAGATGAAGATCAAGGTATCTTATCCCTCTGTAATATCTACTCACTTTCCCTCCATTCTTATTCTTCTAATAAAGTTATGTAATAATGTAGAGTTAGACCAACATAGAGTATTATTTTCTATGCCATTCTGGTACCCAATTCTTCATACGGGGCTATTTTACTACTCTCTGGGGAAGCAGTTTGGACTTGCTCTTCATTCTCAGTGTTCTTAAATTGTAAGATGACATGAGTTAGGGTGGGTTTTCTTCCGTTCATTGTGCTAAGCCATCGGTGGACCTGTTCAGTTTGGAACTTCTCATCCTTCAGGTCTATTCAGTGTTTAGGTTTTTTTTTGATCTCTTTTGGGAATTACTATTATTTGGATATTGGCTAGGGTGTATGGTGGATTGAGTCTAAATTTCTTAAGTTTTTCACTCCTATTTTCCTTTCTCGGTCTTTTTGTTCCACATTCTGAGAGACCTTGTCAATGTTATTCTTCATTCCTTCAAAACTGTCCTTTTTAACATTTTCTTTGTCTCCTTGCACTGTTTCTTTTTACTCCAAATTATTTTCTCTGTTTTGGTTTGTTTGGGTGAATAATTTTCTTGTTGGAGCCTTTTTTCAAATATCTGGTCGGGTTTCAGCTAATATTTACAAGTAAGACACTAAAAAATAGATTGGAAAGTGATAACATTCATTAAGCAGAATTTCATTTAGTAGCCCTGTTTTCATTATGTCACCTCTGCTTAATGTCCCTGAGTCTAGAATATCTTTGCTTTATTCTCTCTTGAAAGTAAGAATCTAGATTTGTTCTGGGTGGGAGATAGGCAAATGCCAGTTACCTGAGTTAGGAAAAGAATAAAGGATTTGAAATCCTTCTTTACAGACTTTGAACAATACACCTGTTTCCAGCCCCAGATATATTCTCTTTTCAAAGAACTGGTACCTCCATTCTGGAATCTTTCTAGGGGCTCTGGGATTCAAATTTTCTGTTCCTTGGTCTGGCTCTCTCTTCCAACCTACCAGTCAGCTTCCTCTGCTCTGCCAAGTGAAACACTCTATGCTTTATGGCTCTACTAATTTGTTGCTTACTTATTCTCCTGCTCATGGGGCTTATAGCCACTCTCCCTACCCCTATCATTTATTCAACTTTTTAAAATAAATCTTTAATATTTATTTTTTATTTTATTTTATTTTTTGTTACATATTCCCCCCTTTCTACTTGTTCTTGCTGTGTTCATTTTTGCATTCTTCTGTGTCTGCTTTGTCTCCCCCCGTTGCGGTGACGCGCCGAGTCAGCTCACCGCGCAGGCGGCTTGCCCCGCTTGTGGGCAGCTCTGCTCTGCTCGTGGGTGGCTCTGCTCTGTTCGCGGGTGACTTGCCCTGCCCATGGAGGCTTTGCCCTGCCCATGGCGGCTTTTTGCCCTGCCCTCCGCGGCTCTGCCCCGCCCACGGCGGCTTGCCCTCTCAAGACGGTCTGCCCGCTCGGAGAGACCCCGGGGAACCGAACCCAGGGCCTCCCATGTGGTGAACTGGCGCCCTATCCACTGGGCTACAGCCGGCTCCTTATTCATCTTTTTTACTGTCATTTTAGTAGGGTTTTGGAAGAAATAGTGGTAGAGACAGGTATTCAGTTTTCTTATTAATGATAAGCTAAAATGTTTAAACTTAAAAAAAAATAGAAGCCTACAATTACCAGTTTAAGCAGGGCAAAGAAAAAAGAAAACCAAATCACTCTTATTGGATTAACAAGTCAGGCTAGCTTTGAATTTCTCTTCTGCAATTACGAATTGCTTTAGTTCTGTGCTGTTTTAAGGCCTCTCTAATCCTTTTCTTTTCACCTTTGCCTCTTAGACAATGTCAATTTTCCCCTAAATTTCTTGATTAAGTGGAACTCGGGTCAGGCCCTTGGTTTCCAGTTAGGCCACATTTATGCATTACTAAGGAAGGCTCAAAGCCACAAAATAACCTTAACAGAGCCTGACATTCTGTCATTTATTAATGGAATATATACTTTCTGTCCAGAGGCTTTTAAATTTTCACAAATCCTTATTAAAATGTAAATGCCAGTAGATGGGATAACCTCTTAAGCTATTAGCAATTACTATGGTCAAGAAAGCCCAGAGCCAAAGGGAAGTGCAGCTGATCACATATACTGACCTTTAACACTATAGTATTTTTATTTTTGGTTTTTATGTTATATTGCTTTAATTTCACCATTTGTTTTATTGCAGTACTTTGAGCTTGACTATTGATTTTGGCATCCATTATTTCAAAATTTGGCTTCTGATTTGGGTTTCTCTTTTTGCAGTCACTTCCCTTTGCTTTTGTTGTTTCTTTGTTTCCACTTGAACTTACACTATATGGACATTTTGGAGGTTACAACTGACTTGAAAGCCAATTTAGACATAATTGTTCATGTTTTTTCACTTAACCAAGCAGTTACTGGTGAGTGCGCTTTCTTATTATGTGATAGATGATCTCTTCACTTTTTTCTGTTTTCTATTCCCTGCAGTCTTTTTCATGGATAAGTCACATTAATTAGGTAATACAGATCATTTATAAAACAGGACTTTGATTCTTTGTTAGTCCCTTACTCATTCTCAAGTAGATATATTACAAGGTCAGCATTACAGAAATGGGATGAGAAAAGGGCAGCTTAAAATAATCAATGTTAAAAAGTGTTAATTTAAAATATTATTAGCAACCAAATTCTCAATCCATTATAAAATTGTTCAAATTATAAAAATTCTGTGGCTGAGAAGGTGCAGTCCCTGAAGTCAGTCACTTTGGCTTATGAGGATACAGATGGCCTCTAAAGTGTATTTTTCTATTAGAGACTCATACATATCAAGCAGTTTTTCCAGCAGAGCCACTTTTTTGTTCTCCTTGGAAAAAGGAAAATTATTACGTTATAGTCATTTAATTGAACAGACTTTTGCAATGATCTTCACATATAATACATTTTCCCAATGGTTTTTATGTAGAATAGTTTTCGAGTAAAGGCATACTTTTCAACCACTCAAAAACAAGGACAGAATTACAAAAAATAAAGTCTATTAACTTACCATCATACCACTATGCTCACAGAACTTTAAAATTGTGCAATCCATGCAAAACAATTATTTTTATAATACTTTCCCTTTTTATTTTCAATTAGTTACAGTTAGCTATGTTCTCAACATTTTTAACAATGTATATATATCATGGCCATTTCATATGTCTACTGTCATCTTCCGTGTAAGAGTGCACAACTTAACCAGAATTCATTTTATCTTTTTTTTCAATACAATTCATAGTTTAAGAACTCTGTTAATTAAAGAATTCTACTTTTGTCCCTGTAAACTGAAAATATGTGTGATTTCCTGCAGATGGTTGATTGTGCATATGTTTTATTAAATGGAAGTAAGCAATTTGACGTTCAGAAATGTGTTTATACTTTAGGGAAAAGTACAGCTTTAAATTACAATATGTCTCTAACAATCAGGCTTATATTTTTCAAAGATGAACTAAAATTATCAAGAGCTTTTCCTAAGTGTGTAATCTAAGTGGTTCACTAGATTAGCAACCTCCAGACCTTAAATAAAGGTAACATTAAAAATACGTAGGTAACAAGTAATTCTCCATAAAATTTCAATCATATATAGCAAATGAGTGGGCTTGTTAACTAGCTATGCCCATAGTCCTCATTCTCTTCACCTTCAAGTTTGCCATTTTGCTTTTTCAAATCTGGGATAGGTCAAAGAAATGAGAGAGAACTATTCTCACTTGTAACCTTCAACATTTTAGTAACCATGGCTCTCTGTTTCTGTTAGTATAGAAACACTTAGAAATACCTCTCTACCTTACTTATCAACGGTACTGTAAGCTTACCTTGAGGCTGGGGCTACATCTTTTACATTATTGAAGCCTCAAGCATCACTCATCAAGGGCTCATAAAGTGTTCTTTATCTGGAATATGCACAATGTGTTTGACTTAACTAATTAAAAATTATGATGGAAATAGCACTTCAATTTATTTAGCTGTTTATAAACATCGATCTAAAATATTGCTCAGAAATGCTATGGTTTTAATTACCTCAATTATGCCTTAATGCAGTTAAAACAAATAATTAATTTTTCAGTGTAATTCCATTTTGACATTACCATCTATATTAGTCAGCCAAAGGGGTGCTGATGCAAAATACCAGAAATTTATTGGTCTTTATAAAGGGTATTTTTTTTGGGGTAAAAGTCCACAGTTACCAGGCCATAAAGCATAAGTAACTTCCCTCAAAGTCTATTGCCATGTGTTGTAGCAAGATGGCAGCCGATGTCTGCAAGGGTTCAGGCTTCCTGGGTTCCTCTCTTCCCGGGGCTTGCTTGTCTCTGGGTTCAGCTCCTCTGCTATCTCCACAAGGTCAGCTGTAAACTCTCAGGCAAATGGCTCGTCTCTATCCCAGGGCCTTCTCTCCTTCATCTTGACCAAGTTCTTCCATCTGCTGGCCTCCCTGCACTCCAATATCAAAACTTGAACATCAGAACTCCAACTCAAAACTAGTCCAACTCTGTCCTTTGCCTTTTATATTTGATTCCCCACCCACCAAAGGGTGGGGCTCAAAGCCCTACTGATGTGGCCCAGTCAATGCCCTAATCATAACTTAATCACGCCCAGATTAACAGACCAGTTTACAAGCATGATTCTATATATATTTTTGGAATTCATAATTATATCAAACTGTCAAACTGCTACACCATCTATAATGAATAACTTTTGTAGTATCATCCATAACACTTTCATACATGTAAAATATTATAAGTATACATCTACATATATGTGTATACCGAATATGTATTTGTTTATACAGATGGACACAAAAGTGTCATTAGCTAAGAGACTATCTAGACTTTACAGGGGCAAATCTCCTAAAGTCTCAGAGCCTCAATTTCCCTCTTTGTAACATAAAACTAATAATATCTTCTTTGCCTCTTGCAGTATTTTGGTAAACTTCAACAGAGGTGGCATATATAACAGTCTAAAAAATGAGAAAAGAAAAAGTTCTATTAAAAAGCGTCATTAAAGGGGATTCTGGTAGACCAAGATGGCGGCAAAAGATGTTCCAGAGTGTCATTTCCCCACAGAATCTTTGAACAACTAACAACAACTGAGAGAGCCATCATCCTCAGAGGTCTGGTAAACAGTTAAAGGGTTACAGTAACTAAGCATGTGCCGCATCAAGAAAATTCAACTTTAAAAAATGGTAGGAGAAGCTCCTGGCACACTTACTCTCTCCTACCCCATTTCCTACCAAGTGTGATATAAAGCCAGCTTGTGCTCCCATTGTGGGTCCTGGAGGGAGCAGAGCCACCCCTACATGCATACTCTGGTGCTTGTATGTTGGTGTCAATCTATGGGGTGGCAGCTTAAAAGGCTGAACAAGGAAACTCATTTCAGACTTGCCCTCCAGAGCTTGCCCTGCAAGCAGAAGGAACTTGTGGAGGGCTAAAGTAGAGGAAGACACAATTAAGTCAAAGCTTCATGGAGCAAAGGATTACCTGCATTAAGTCATAAAATAAAGCACCCAGTAGGGGGAGAAAGTCAATTTCACAGGGAGTACAGGGGGCATATGAATTCTTGTAAATGGGGGAATTCCTAATATCATGAGAAAACACAAGCCCACGTCAAGATACAGCTGAGAAACATTGGAGAGGAGCCTATACTTCACTTTCACTTTGGGCTAATCTTCATAAGAAGGCTAAACTCAAAAGGAGAGGTCTTGTTTGCTTATGTTAGCTCTTGGCACAAAGGAAATCTCTGTCATATCACTAGCTGGATACAAAGTTAAGGAATTGATAATCAGTTAAAACTGATTATTAAAATTGTTTATACAGATGGACACAAAAGTGTCATTAGCTAAGAGACTATCTAGACTTTACAGGGGCAAATCTCCTGTAAAAACTTTAAAATATTAAAATTGTACAGTGTGCAAAAAAAGATCACAAGACAAACAAAGAAACAAGAAATGATGGCCCATCAAAAGGAACAAGATAAAAATCCAGAAGCCATTAAAGAAGATGACCAGACTTTGGACATACCAGACAAAGACTTAAAAAAAAAAAGATTCTCAATATGCTCAAGGATATAAAGGAAAACACAAAGAAAGAACTATGTTATTGGGAAAACAATGAATAAACAATATGAGAATCTCAATAAAGAGAAAGAAATTTTAAGATGGAACCAAACAAATATACTGGACTTGAAGACAACCATAATCAAAATGAAAGAGTCCCTAAGGGTTTCAACAGAAGATTGGACCTGGAAGAAGAAAGAATCACTGATCTTGAAAACAACACAATTGAAATGAGTCAGGCTGAGAAGCAGAAAGAAAAAAGAATTATAAAAACCAAACAGAGCCTAACAGACCTGTGGGATACATCAAGCTTACTGATATACACATTATGGGAATTCCAGAAGGAGAAGAAAGAGGGAAAGGGGCAGAAGGAATGCTCAAAGAAGTAATGGTAGAAAACTTCCCAAACTGAATGAATGATATGAATGTATACATTCAAGAAGCCTAACAAACCCCAATCTGGATAAACTCAAACAGAACCACACCCAGACAAATAGTTGTCCAGCTGTCAAATGCAAAGAACAAGAGAGAGTTCTGAAAGCTGCAAAAGTAAAGCAAAGTGTTATGTACAAGGGAGAACTAATACAATTGTCAATTTCTCATCAGAAACCATGGAGGCAAGAAGGCAGTGGGATGAAATATTTAAAATGCTGAAAGAAAACAATTGCCAACCCAGAATTTTATATCCAGTGAGACTCTCTTTCAAAAATGGAAGAGTAAGACATTCCCAGATAAACAAATACTGAGGGAGTTTTTCACTACTAGGCCTTCCTTAAAACCAATGTTAAAGGGAGTTCTCAGACGGAAAAGAAAGGACATTAGATAGTGGATCACTGTGGGGAAAAGGAAATAAGAGCTCCAGTAAAGACAAGCAGTACTATTATACTGTATTTTTTGGTACCTAATTCTACTTTTTACGTCTTACAGGTTCTAAAATGCAAATGCATAAAAGTATAATAAATCTATGGTTTTGGACATATAATTTATAAAGTTATAATCTGTCCTAAATACAATAAACAGGTAGAGGGACAGAGGGGTATAAGAACAGTGTATGTACATGCTATTGAATTGAAGTAGGAATCAAATCAAACTTGATTGTTACAGATTTAGAATGTTCAGTTTAAGCCCCATGGTAACCACAGAGAAAATACCTGAAAAATATATATAGAAAGAAATAAGAGGACACTCAACATGGTACACTACAAGAAATCAAATAAACATAAAGGTAGGCATTCAAGGAAGAACTGAGAGACAAAAAGGAATAAAACTTACAAAGACCGAATAACAAAATGAAAGAAGAAAGTCACATATTCTCAGTAGTTACTTTAAATGTAAATGGATTAAAGTCTCTAGTCGAAAGGCAGAGACTGACAGAATGGATTTAAAAAAATGACCCAACTACATGCTGTTTATAGGAGACTCACCTTGATTACAGAGAAACAAGTAGGTTGAAAGTGAAAGAATGGAAAAAATATATACCATGTAATAATAACCAAGAGAGAGCTGGTCACTATACTAATATCAGGTGAAATTGACTTTAAGTCAAAAAGGTTTATGAGCGACCTTCTGATAAAGGTATCAATCCAACAAGAATAAATAACAATTATAAATATGTATATTCACCTAATGACAGAGCCCCCAAATATATGAGACAAATATTGACAGATTTGATGAGAGAGAGATGGTTCTACAATAATACAGGCATAACTAGGAGGTATTTTGTGTTTGGTTCCAGACCACTGCAATAAGGCAAATATTGCAATAAAATGAGTCTCATGAATTTTTTGGTTTCCCACGGCACGTAAAAGTTTAGTTTATACTACACTGTAGTCTATTAAGTGTGCAATAGCATTATGTCTAATAAACAATATATATACCTTCATTAAAATGTGACACAGAGACACCAAGTGAGCACATGCTGTTGTAAAAATGGCACTGACAAACTGGCTAGACACAGGGTTTCCAAAAACCTTCAGTTTGTTTAAAAAGCAGTTTCTGAGAAGCACAATAAAGCCAAGCACGATAAATCAAGATATGCCTCTAGTAGGAGCCACGAATATGCCACTTTCAATAATGGATAGAATATTTAGACAGTAAATCAATAAGGAAATCAAATATTTGAGTTATGTTACAAACCAACTAGACCTAATAGACTTATAGTCACCCAACAGCAGCAGAATACACATTCTTCTCTAGTGCACACAGGTCATTCTCCAGTAGAGACCATATGTTAGGTTAAAAAACAAATTTCAATAAATTGAAAAATATTGAAATCATACAATATATCTTCTTCAACCACAATGGAATAAAGCTAGAAATCAATAACAGAAAACTGGAAAAGTCACAAATATATGAAAATTAAACAAAATGCTCTTAAACAACAAATGGGTCAAGGAGAAATCACATGCAACATTAGGGAATATCATGAGGAAAATGAAAACAAAAACACAACAACCAAAACTTATGGGATGATGCAAAGGTAGTGCTGAGAAGGAAATTTATAGCTCTAAAGGCTTATAGTAAAAAAAGAAGACAGATCTCATATCAGAGATCTAATCTCACAACTAGAGGATCTAGAAAAAGAAGAGCAATATAAACCCAAATATTCTATCCATTATTGAAAGAAGAAGGAAGGAAATAACAGATTAGAATGGAGATAAATGAAACAGAGAATGATAAAACAATAGAATCAATGAAACTCAAAGTTCATTCTTTAAAATATCAATAAAATAGGCAAAATTTAGCCAGAGTAACAAGAAAAACAGAGAGACAATGCAAATAACTAAAATAAGGAATGAAACAGGATACAATCTTACTGATCCCACTGATAAAAAAATGATTATAAGAGGATACTATGAACAAGTATATGCCAATAAATTAGATAAACTAGATGAAATGGACAAATTCCTGGAAACACACAACTTATCCACACTGATTCAAGAAGAAATAGAAGATCTCAACAGACAATAATAAGTAAAGAGATTGAATCAGTGATCAAAAACCTTCCAACAAAAGAAGGCCCAGGACCAAATGACTTCAGGGGTGAATTTTACCAAATACTTCAAGAATTAACTGCAATCCTGTTCAAACTTTTCCAAAAACTGAAGTGGAGGGAGCACTGCCTAACTCATTAGGGTGAGGCTAACATCACCCTATTACCAAAGCCAGATAAAGCTCTACAAGAAAAGAAAACTATAGACTAATATCCCTTATGAATATAAATGTATAGAACCTCAAAAAAAAAAAAAAAACCTAGCAAACCAAATCCAATAACACATTAAAAGAATTATACACCATGATCAAGTGGGATTTATCTCAGGTATGCAAGAGCTATTCACTGTAAGAAATTCAATTAATATAATACACAACTTAAATAGAAAAAAATCACAATATTATCTCATTTGACACAGAAATGGTACGTGACAAAACACAGCACACCTTCTTGATAAAAACACTCAGAAAAGTATGAATAGAAGACAACTTCCTCAACATGATAAAGGGTATATAATCAGACCTTGGTACTCGACTGCTTTGAAACTTTTCAAATTTGGTACTCGATGCATTTTGAAGCAAAAATTTTGTCCAGGTACTTATCACTTGTTTGGTACTCAACGCGCAAGCTAAAACTACTCAGTGTCGGTTGCCTGGTGACTCTCTACCCTTTCCAGCCAAAACAAAGGCTCATGCAAGTTACGTGGTAGCTCTTGCCCTGTACACATCCCATTGTAGCTTCTGTGGTCATTTTGTGCATTTTTGAATTTTTTTCCCCTCATCATAGGTCCTAAGAAAATGACAGTGATAACGCTGAGCAGAAAAGAAAATTACTTCACACCACCACTGAACAAAAAAGAAGAAATAATAAGTAAACAAGAGAGTAGCATTCACATTACTGATCTTGCTAGAGAATATGGTAAGCCTAGAACAACCGTCTCTACCACTATTAAGTATAAAGAGGCAATAAAAAGGCTCATATTGCGAAAGGAGTTAAAGCAGTAACAAAGCAGCATTCTCAAACACTCGAGGAAGTTGAAAAGCTATTATTAATTTGGGTAGACCAGAAGAAGTTAGCAGGCAACAGTGTATCAGAAGCCATGATATGTGAAAAAGCAAAAGTGTTGCATGCTGATCTTTTGCAAAACTAAATGGAAAGGAGTGATAAGCGTGTCAAAGTGTTTAGAACCAGCCTTGGCTGGTTTCATAATTTTAAGAAGAGGAACAGCATCCATAGTGTCGTGAGGCATGGCAAGGCAGCGGGTGCTAATAAAAAGGCTGCTGATGAATTCGTCAGTGAATTTCAAGACTACGTAGAGGCTGAGGGTTTTATTCCCCACCAAAGTTTTAACTGTGATGAGACCTGCGATTTTTGGAAAAAAAATGCTGAGTAGAACATAAATCACAAAAGAGGAGGAGGCATTACCAGCCACAAACCAACAAAGGCCAGGCTCATTCTATTGTTATGTGGGGACTTAAAACTCAAGCCTCCACTAGTCTATCATAGTGAAAACCCATGAATTTTCTAGAAGGATAAGAAGCATAAAAAGCAAACTGCATGTGATGTGGAGGGCAAACAGCAAAGCTTGGGTCACGAGGCAATTTTTCACCGAGTGGATAAATGAAGGGTTTGGTCCCTCAGTGAAAGAATATTTGCTGGGGAACGATTTGCCTCTGAAAGCTCTCCTACTTTTGGACAATGCACCTGCCCACCCTCCAGGCTTGGAGGATGACTAACTGGAGGGGTTCA